>JAOVYX010021178.1:0-16093 GCA_035668315.1 Drosera spatulata | reverse complement strand
AACAAATAACACATGGAATTAATCAAAACAAAGGTAAATAACATTCTGATCAAGTAGGTAACAAGAAACAGAAGCTACACAGCGTTGACATGAGTTCGAAAATGAATCCGATGACTATGCTAAGCGTTTGGAATGAAGATGCGATGAATTCCTCTCCAAAATCCCTTCTTTGCGTCGCCTTTCTCCTCCTCCTTCTTCTCTGCCGTCACCAAGCTTTCCTCTGCCGAATATCATCTTCATTCAACCCTAGGAAGGGTTTATATAGGCATGGGAGCGTAACAGAATTGATCGGACGGACGAAATTCAACCCTAGGAAGGGTTTATATAGGCATGGAGTTGTCGCGTCCCCGACAGGATAAAAATGTGGATTCCTGAAAATTCTTCCGTCGCGCCCGCGGCCAAGGCTTGCCCGCGACCAGGGCATCGTGCCCGCGACCACTGTCACTGTTTTCCTAAACTAACACTAAAAATAGCAAACGACATCCAAAAATTCCAAAAACTTATATATAGTATCTAAACACTTAAATCTAACTAATCGTGGTGAACATTTGCTGAAAAGACTCTCGAAGCACGTGAAACGGTAATGAAACATGAAATACAGCTCTTCGAGTTCATGGATTTTCATTCTCCTCATTCTTCTTTCTTTTTGCTTCAAATTCCATGCCAATCTACCATAAAACATCAACATAAAGCAGTACCAACATTCCAAGGCAAAACGACACTAAAAATGCAATTTAGACAATTTGAAAGGAATAAAAACAAACGTTTAGAATAACGAAATGATGTATGATTTCATACATCATGCCTCCAGGTTGAGTAGCACTGATCAGGAACCGACTCTTTGGAAAGGTCTAGTTCTTGTGGCTTTGTTTCAGACCAAGAGCTTACTTCTTGGGTTATGATGTTTTCTTTGCTTTCTTCTGTATCACCGGTATCTCATTTACTGGATGAAGCACAGATCTTGCTTCTCTAAGAACTATGTCCTGTTCCTTGAATCTTGGAATATCCTCCTCTGTCACAAGTGGTAGGTCATCAGCAGGAACCTGTTCACCAATCCTTTCATCACTGCTCTCCACATCATCTGCTTTCCCCTCGACATCAACACCCATATCACCTTCAACCTCAGTTGTCTTCATAGATTCCCCCTCACCCTGTGTATCTAGGGTTTCTATGGCTGAGGGAATCTCAGACTCTTTCACTCCGACATCCTTCTCACCAACCGTTGTGTCATTAGCATCATCCTTCTCGGACTCGAAATCATCAGATCCAGCATCACCACCTTCTCCCTTCTCCTGTTCCTTTTCTGTCCCCTTTACAGTCTCAATCTCAGGTTGATTTGAAGGAATCTTAGGAACAGATTCTTCAACTTGAGCCGAGTTATTTATCACCTCAACGTAACTCTCTTGCATTGACACTTTGGAGGATGGATCATGAGACCTGAGTGGTGTTGCATCCAGAGCTTTGGGAGTTTTGAATTTGGAAGGCTTTAGATCTTTTGGTTTTTGTGGTGCTCGTCTTTGATAGTGTCTCTTTGGTGGTGGTTGGTCAGTAGCTAGGGTTTCGGATGATTGGGTTTTTCCTCTGGTTCGCACCATGTTTGTTGCTTAGATGGGAGTGTTTGAATTGAGAGGATTTGAAATGGGTTTGGTTTGATTTCGGTTGTGATGAACCAAATCTAAAAATGAATCGATATATATGGAATATGGGGGGTTGTGTAAATTGAAGAGTGGGAAGTTTTGATGGCATACAGAGAGATTTGTGGGAAGTTGAGAGAATCCTGCATGTCAGATTTGTGGGATGTTTTTATAGGGGACAGATATGGATGGACGGTTACTTAATAAGTGGTGGAAGTGGTGCGGTTTTTGCATAGGAATCGTCTCATTGGTGTGGAGAGTACAAAATCGAAAAATAATCATCTCAAATAATAACTGCACACCCACCAAATCTTAACAAACATTGAACATCAAATTTTATGTAATATAACACCATGAACATATATACATAACACGCAAGGAAGTTGTAATCACCCAATCTGACTTCCTGTGTCCCTCCAAGCCAGCGCAAATTTCACCAAAAATTGATTTCATCTAGAGCTAGAGAACAGTTTTCATCTAGTTGAATTTTGTAGCATCTAACTCCTGTCTAAGTTTTTCAAACCTATCTCTTCCAAGTGGTTTAGTGAAAATATCTGCTAGTTGATTTACTGTCTAGCAATACTCTAATTTAATATTTCTCTTCTCATAGTGATCTCTTAGGAAGTGATGTTTGACATCTATGTGTTTAATCCTAGAATGCATTACTAGATTCTTAGTTACACCGATAGCACTCGAATTATCACACAGGATTGGCACACAATTACACTTGATTCCAAAATCATTTAACTATTGCTTAAGCCATAGAATTTGAGCACAACATAAACCAGTCGCTATGTATTCAGCCACTGCAGTGGACAGCACAACATAGCTTTATTTCTTTGAGCACCATGAAAGTAAGCATGAAACGATTCTATGACATGTACCGGATGTGCTTTTCCTATAAACTAAGTAACCAGCAAAATCTGTATCAATATCCCTACCAGATTAAAACTTGCCCCTTCAGGGTACCACAAACCTAACCTTTGTGTTCCATTTAAGTATCTTAAGATCATTTTCATTGCTTTTAAGTGTGACTCCTTAGGATTAGGTTGAAATTGAGCACACAGGCACACACTAAAAACAATGTCAGGTCTACTCCCTCTGATCCACACTCTTACCTTTTGGAATCCTCATCCAGTTTGCAAGCAGTTGGAATTGGAGTATCAAATGACTTGGCATCCTCCATTTTATATTTCTTTAGCAACTCAACAAGATACTCGTGTTGATGAATCAGTATGCTTGGTCAGATCGCTTAATCTGGAGTCCAAGGAAGAAATTGAACTCCCCGATCATGCTCATCTCGAACTGACTTGTCATCAACTTCGAAAACTCCTTGCCCAGAGATTAATTAGTAGCACCAAAAATAATGTCATCTACATATATCTAGACCATTAATAAGTCTCGGTTCTTGTTTTTGGTTTTGCTAAACAAGGTTTTATCCACTTCTTCTTTTCTTAAACCATTGAAAACCAAAAAATCAGACAACTTCTTATACCAGGCTCTGGGAGCCTGTTTTTGACCATAAAGTGCTTTGTCTAATTTATACACATGATTAGGAAAGGATGAGACTTCAAACCAAGTGGTTGCTCAACATACACCTCCTCTTTTAAATTACCATCAAAAATGCACTTTTTACGTCCATTTGATAAAGTTTAAAATCCATGTATGTAGCAAATGCAACTAATAGCCTTATAGCCTCAAGTCTCGCCAGTGGTGCAAAAGTTTCCTCATAATCTATTCCTTCTTCTTGACTACATCCTTTTGCTATCAATCTAGCTTTAATTCTGACCACCACATCAAAGTCATCAAGTTTGTTTCTAAACACTCATTTGGTGCCTATAACAGGGTGGTCATTAGGCCTTGGTACCAAACGTCAAACTTTATTTCTCTCGAATTGATTGAGTTCTTCTTGCATTGCACAAATCCAATCATTGTCATTCAATGCATCAGAAACATCATGAGGTTCATTCAAAGAGAGAAAAGCAGAGGATGCGTAAACATTGATATGCTATGTTGATGATGATGCCTTAGATGTAAACTTTTGCATTCCTTCGTTCAAGTCTCCTATCACTTGAATAAGTGGATGTAAACTTTTGTACTTCCAGTTCTTAGGAACCCGTCCATCGTAAGGACCCGGTCCAAATCTTCTTAAGCGTGCTATATTAGGCTTTCTACCAAAGATAAGTTCATAGGGGATCATTTTAAGAATCGGCCTAATCAAGTCTCTATTAAGGATATATGCAGCTATATTAACAGCTTCTGCCCAAAAGTTTTGTGGTAGATTGTTGTCCAGTGGCATTGTCCTAGCTATTTCTTCTAAGGACCGGTTCTTGTGTTCCACCACCCCATTTTGTTGTGGTGTGTGTGGGACTGAGAAGTTGTGTTTCACTCCATTTTTCCTGCAGAAGTCAATAAAAGAAACATTATGAAACTTAGTTCCATGGTCTGTTCTAAAAGACACTAGTTTACACTCAAGTTGATTTTCAACCTTTCGAATGAAACTTTCAAACTCATCAAAAGTGTCATACTTGTTATCTAAAAAGATAACCCAAGTGTATCTAGAGAAATCATCCACAATAACAAAAACAAACCTTTTTCCACCTCTACTTCTCACTCTCGTAGGACCACAAAGATTCATGTGAATAAGTTGTCGAGGTTTTTATGTACTTACCACTCCCTTGGTCTTAAATGAAGACTTGACATGTTTACCTTTTCCACACAATCCACACAACCTTTCACTTTCATACCTCATGAAAGGAAGTCCTTCTACCAGATTCAATGAGTTAAGTTTGATGAGCAAATGATAGCTAGCATGTCCTAGACGTTTATGCCATAATCATCTTGCACACTTAGGCAACTGAGTTTCTTCTTGGGAATCTCATTGAGAGACATTTTGTACACGTCCTTCACCCGGTTCCCTTACAATAACACAGTTCTTATATTCACACTCTTGATAGCACAGTGAGTCTTAGTAAATTTCACAACATTGCCATTGTCACAGAGTTGAGAGATACTTAGTAAATTGTGCGTCAAACCAATGATATAGAGGACATTGTCTATGTAGTATTGAAGTGTTAACCTTGTCTTACCAGAACCAGCAATTAGTCCTTTATCATTGTTACCAAAGGTAACACCCCCTCCATCGAAGGCTTATAGTGAGAGGAACAAAGATTTTTCTTCTGTCATATGGCATGAGCACCCACTGTCCAAGTACCAAGTGCTGCTTCCTCTCACTTGAGCCTACAAATATGTTTAGTTTGTTGATTTAGGAACCCACTGTTCGTTGGGTCCCTTTTTTCTAGCATTCCAATAGTTCGGTGTTGGAAGAACAATACGACTTGCTTTCTTTGCCACTGAATGTTAGTCTCAACAGTTTTAAGCATTTTTGTACAACCATTGGCAACATGTCCTTTACTACCACACATCATGCAAATACGGCCACCAGGCAAGTCCATATATTTTTTCCTCTCCCAAGGTTTCCTTCTAACAGCATCCTTTGGTGGCATTCCTAGTGCACGAGTATTTGTTTTGTCTAGCAGTTTGGTAAGATCTAGTCTACCTCCAGGGAACTCAATGAATATTTCTTTCTCTCTATTAACACTTGGTTGTTTCAAGAATAATCCGCTGCTTTCACCTGTAGGTATATCAATTTTGACATCCTTATCTCCAGTGCTCATTTCTTAAACAAATCTGTACTTTATTTCAAGTCTGCTAAGCGTAATGGGCTGGTCCTTGATAATGGACCGCAACTCAATATTCTTGTTTTTAACTTACCTCATATCAAGTTTCAGAAAACTATTTGTAGTCATAAGTTCATCATTCTTTTGTTTCAGCCTGCTATGATCAACTCTTAAATCAGCAACTTTTTCAATGAATTTCAATGAAGGCAGTAAAGATCACAATTACACTATCCTTAGACAGAATATGTATATCACGTTTCAGTGAGTTGAAATCAATATACCTCTTCACCTAAACCGTCATCTTCATCCTTTAAGGCCATTAAACACTCCTTGGCATTGTTGTCCTCATTTTCTCCTTCTTCATTTTCATCTTCACTTTCTGAGTTGATTTCATCCCGAATTTCACATGCGACCATCCTGGCTTTCTTAACGTCAGCCTCTGAGAATCTTGCCTTCCTTAACTTTGGTGTGTCAAGCTTCCACAAGAGGCAGTCCTTTCGAAAGTGACCTGATTTTCCACATTTGAAACATTTATTAGCATTTGATTTATATGCGGAACCCTTTAGTTTGGTTTTAG
Organism: Drosera spatulata; assembly: GCA_035668315.1. NCBI lineage: Eukaryota > Viridiplantae > Streptophyta > Magnoliopsida > Caryophyllales > Droseraceae > Drosera > Drosera spatulata. The sequence continues at coordinate 10,202 of JAOVYX010021178.1, read as the reverse complement.
ATAACTTCCCCTTTTTGCCTTTAAAGTTTTCAACAAACTTAAGGTACTTCCAAGTTAAGAAGACAAGATTATCTTCATCAGGCTGTGAGGACTCAAGTTCAGCATCATAAGTCGGTTCAACCCTAAGAGCCAATCCTTTTCCCTTTTCTACGACCTCAATTGCATCATAGCACTGAAGAAAATTCTCATGGGTTAACAATGAGCCAATTAGATCATAAATCTTCATCACTTCCAGAACTTTGGCTTCCTATAATGCAGTGACCTTCAGCTCCCATGATCTAAGCAAACTCCTCAGAATTTTTCCTCACCTGGTTTTCCAAAATAGTTTGTTCCAAGAATCCAGTACATTCACAATGTCAATAAATCTAATGTATATTTTAGAGATAAACTTATCTTTCTTCATGTTGAACAATTCATACTTTGAGTTCAAAAGATCAATTTTGGAACATTTTACATGATTGGTACCTTCATATGTGACTTGTAGTTTATGCCATATTTCTTAGCTTTGGCATTCTTTTTCATTTTGCTAAAGTCGGCTTCATCCCATCTTTCTTCAGGCTTGATCACTGTCTCATCTTTGTCATTCTTATACTCAATCTTGAGTGAACTAGATCTTATGATTTGCTAGAGTTGAAAATCTTCAACTTGTATATATGCTTCCATCCTCTCCTTCCAGTATGAGTAGTAACTTCCATCGAAAAGAGGTGGCCTTTGAGACGAATGACACTCTCTTAATTCCTGTGAAGGCATTGCTAATCTCCATCTCAAGTGGTTAGCGTTTAATAAGTCAGGCTCTGATACTAACTACTAGTTTCAAGTCACAAAAATACTCAAGAGGGGGGAGGGGGATTGAGGATTTCCAGATTTTAACTTTTTCTCCAACAATGTATTGAAATAGTAATGTATCGGTTCTTTGTAATGAATCACTTCAAATTTAATTCAAATTTTAGTTTTGTAGTTTTCAATCGTGCGGAAAAGTAAATAATACCAAGGTTTATACTGGTTCGTCCCCGACTTGATCCGGGATTTACATGCAGTGTAGAGGCACAACAATATACTATAATCACCTTAAGTATAATCTATCACCTTTGATTACAGACTCATGCAAGACTCCACTTGTAAACACACTTACAAGTTTGTTTCTCCTCCTCTACCCTTAGACTAGTGAAACTCCGAGTACAGACACTCTCCTAGTGACTGCAGATGCTTAAACAAACCTAGGCCAAGGTTTTCTAAGCAGTAATACACTCCACGAGTGGTACGGATCACATAAACAAAATACAGACTCGATGAATGACTACAGACTTGATACTTATATTTTCATCAACATAGATATGAGCAATAATAGGTTCGAATATACCTTGTTCCTTTTAGAAACGATGAACCTCTTGAATCACAGGAAGATTGGTTTTTCAAGACACTTACAAAACCTTGAGCAATTGAGAACTTGTGATTCGATGATTAGAAAAACATTTTCCACTTTTCTCCATCACAGAGAGGTGGAAATTGTGGGAAAAAACCAGTAGGAAACTAGTTCAAAAAACAGTTTACCTACAACCCTAAAAGTAGGATAATTTATAAAAATAATCTGATTGGTCAAATACTTTTCTCCAATAAGTAAAAAGAATATTCTTCTGATCAAAGATTTGATTTTTTGAACAACAGAAAATATTCTGTGAAAAATCTATTTTAAAACCTCATCCAAAAATCAAGGATTCTGTTATAGAACGGTAACCGTACCAAGAACCAGTTCTTTTCAAAGACAGGGTTCATCACAAAAATAGAATAAGATAGATCCAAAATCCTAAGTGCAAATGGCTACAACTGACTAAACAAAAGTACCAACCTGTTTACAATGCTCATGACCCTACATGACAATATTGCAGCTTCCATCTTGCAGTTCTTGTGCATTGTCTTTGAGTTGCAATCTTGAGGTTGAAATTTCGAGATCCACTTCTTACATTAACTTCAATTTTCACCTTGATATCAACCTCTTGGTACTAATCTGCATATCAACATATTGGCAAACATAAGTATATTGACGTTTGTCATCATCAAAACTTCACAAGGTTCAACAGAGCTGACTGGTCTGACAGGCTTTGGAGCCTTTCATTGAGTCTGAAATAGCACAACTGATGTCTTTTTAACTTAGGTTGTCTGTTCAACAGATTTAGTCTACGGGGCCAGAGGAGGTTTGATGGTTGCTTTAACAAACACTATGGGTGAGGGCTTCCACAATTTAACCTTTTCTAATGGATTAAGGTCGCCATACCCCATACCTTCTTTTAAGGTCCCATTGGAAGTAATCTGATCAAAGCATTTGTGCGAGTTCTAGTTTTTACTATTGGCGGACAAGTTATCTCGCTCTTCTATTGGTTTACTGATTTGGCTCTTTTGGTTTTCTACAATGCCTTTCAAATTGTCTACTTTTATCTTGGGCAGATTAAGGGTACTCTAAGTATCCTCACCAGACTTAGTAAAATCATCTCTCTCAGATAGAAGTATCTCATGTTCAGCATAGAGTCTGTTATACATTTTCGAGCAGTTTAGAAGCTCTTTGGACAAATCTTTGACTAACTCACTCAAATCAGACATAGTAACATAAGAATCAAAGAAGTCATATACCTCACTTATGTCGAATTTCTTCTTAGCCATCAGACAGACTTGTCCATCATCTGATTCTGAATCAGTTAATTCAGTGTCACTCCATGTCGTGTCTGCAATCATCACTTTTGACTTCTTCATCTTATTAGCCTTCTCTATTTTGTTGTCTGTTGAGGCCTTCCTTGATCTTTGAGCACAAGTCTTTTTGTTGTCTTTAGATCTAGCACAGTCTGCCATGAAATGACCAGTCTTGCTACAACTGAAACAAGCATCCTTGGACTCCATCTTCCTAGTTGCCCTATTCTTATACATCCTGATTCCTTTTCTAATGAATTTCCCCAAGCGCTAGCTAAGGAAAGAGACCATTTCATCCTCCTCGTCTGATTCATCAGACTCCTCATCATTTTTTACGGTAGGCTGACTTTCAGAGGCCTTCAATTCTATTATAGCATTCGAGGTAGTCCGAGATCGTTTCTGATCTATCTTCAGTTGGTAAGTCAAAAAAATACCATACAGATGTTGCAGAGTCATCATTGACATATCCTTTGCCTCTCCAACAACAGTGGTCTTGGAATCCCAGCTATCCGACAGAGCCTAAATAAACCTCAGATTGGAATCCTCCTTATTGTACACCTTTCCATAAGTCTTGAGTGAGTTTAACAGTATGTTGAACCTCTCAAAGATATCAGTCAGCGTCTCACCAGACTTGTGCGTAAACAGTTCATATTGTTGTACCAATATAAACAATCTGTTTTTACAAACATCATTAGTCCTTTCATTCTTGACTACCAAGGCATCCCAAACTTCTTTGGAAAAAGTACAATGGACCACATGCTCGAACAGATCTTCATCAAGAGCATGAAACAATATGTTCATGGCCTTCTTGTCTATCACGACCTTCTTCTTATCATCTTCTATCTACTCAGATTTGGACACATCCACCAGTCCTTGGAACATGAGGACCATTAAGATCGTCTCATAAAGGGCCTTATCTACATCATCCAAGAATATCTTCATTCTAACCTTTCAATTGCCAAATTTCTCAATGTTGACAGAGTACCTATTTACCTCAAGCACACTTGATCACACATGTTAGTAATCCTTTATTTCATCAAATCCAGTAAAGTACTTTCAACCTCCGCTGGTACCAGTCCCAGAGCAAGGTGGTAAAGAAAGGTAAACCAAAGGTTACTGGTCCATTAAGAAAGAAATGAGAGCCGTTGAAGAAGAAAGCTTCAGAATCATCTAGGAGTCACGTAGAGGACGATGATGATGTAGAAGAAGAGACAGATGAGGATAAGCCCAAGAAGACTAAAGAGAGGAAGCCAATTCATTCAAGGGACATCATTATTGGGAAATCCTTGGATGAGAAGTGGATGTGGCTAATGGTTTTGACTGGATGGAGGAAATGATCAGTGCTCAAGGCTGGATGCCTACCTTTAAGTTGAAGGTGTATTATCATCCTATGGCTGTAAAGGAGTTCTACCACAACTTGGTGGTGGAGAAGAAGGAGATGAAAGGGATACCAAACTTGATTATAAGAAGCATGGTGAACGGCAGGACTATGCTAAGTTTGCCTACACAAAGATTGAAGATGTTGAGAAGCTGGAGATTGTGAGGAGATTGGCACAAGATGAGAACGTTCCCATATCTAGGGATATTCAGATCAATGAGATGAACGTCAAGGATAGGCTGATCCATAATTTGATTGTGAAGGTAGTCATGCCAAGAGGTTCTAAGAAGCATGAAGCATTGAAAGTGGACATGGCACTGATAAAGTACATCCATAGAGGCTGGCAGATTAATCTACCAACCTTGATGATCTATCACATGGCCTACACATAGGTGCATAACAACCAAAACCTCGCCTATGGAATCTGGTTGTCTAAGATCTTTGAAGAAGTAAAGGTGATGGCAAAAGAAGTGAAGGACAATAGAAAGTTGAGGAAGGTTGATTACTTTAAGGTTGCTTGGATGGATTCTCTGAAGCTGAAGTTGGCTGATAGAGAGTGCATGAGAAAGGCAAAGAAGAGAACTGGAGAGGATGGGATCGATCCCATGGATGCTGAGACAGATTGTGCAACCTACGCCTTACTGAAGAAGGAGTTAGCAGAGGAGAAGAAGAAGATTGTCAAACTACAAATCAAGTTGAAGGCTTGTTCCAAACCTGTTGAAACCTCAACCTCATCCACAGCCTCCCATGATTCCTCTGAACCCTTATCCAGCTCTATAAATTAAGCCAAGCCAGTGACCCTGTTGAAACCTTTCTATGTCCCAACCCCATTTGATTTTCAAACACTGTAAACACTTGCTATTATGATATGTAACAACTATCTAGACTTATGCACTCTGCCTTTAATTTATCTAAGCAAGTGAACTATCATGGGCTAACTCTCTTTTATAGGGATAGCTGATATGATCTCGTTTGTATATAAGTTAGGTGATCCTTTTGAAAGATGCCAAAAGGGGGAAGAGGGGTGATGGTCTAGCGTAGTCACTTGATGATTCTTAACATGCTTGTTTTTCATTTTTCACTATGTTTACATGAGTTCCTTGTTAAATTTGTCTTAGCCTTGATTCTCTAGAAGTCTCTTGTGTATTTGTATTTCTTTAAGATTTTGCAGCAATAAGAATTGGTACTAAGGAAAGGGGAGGATAAGACTAGTACTAACCAACAACTAGAGAATAAAGCCATGATATGACCTGCTGGTATGAAATCTGAGTTCTGATTTGCTCTGAGTTTCATTGATGGTTCTTAAGCTTAGTTAGTCGTATCTTTTGCACCGTCAATAGTTTGTTGTCATACAAAAGGGAGGAAATTATTGGACTGATCATGTGCATACTATGTATCTTTTCGATGATAACAAACTTCATTTCCCACAAGATGCCTTGATGTGTTTTGTGTAGGTGTTGCACGTCGACGGAACAAGTACACTCACACACTGGACATTTCACAAGGATGATTAAGAGTCTCTGGATGGTGGAGATTGAGCAATCAGGATCCAAGTGATAGGTTAGAGCATATCAAGCATGTGGAAGCATTTGGAGCTGCAATGAGCATTGATATGATTCAAGTGTAGTCCAAATATAAAGGTATGGCAATCCAGTAATCCATAAGTGTTTAGGAGCACCAAAGTCTAAAAAGGTTGAAACATTTTCAAGGTTTTGCAATGGGACAGGTCTCATACACACTATGAGTTTTCAAAGGCTGTTTTGACAAAATCAAGTGTGGGTTTATACTCTGAAGATATGGTTTGATTCTTTACAAATGAGTCATGGTTTCGAAATATTTTCTTGTTAGTTTTTGACTCATCAATCGTGGTTTTAAATGATTTGGAAAGTGGTCAATTATTTGTTTCTATTTTGTGAAGAATTAGAAATCAATTATTGCCCACTTAACATACTTGCCTAAACGATTTTTTGAAAGAAACTTATACGATCTTCTATCCATCGAATGACTTCATATTGATAGCTCTACTTTTTTTGAAAAAAGGCATCGAGAGGTGAATTAAAGCAAGAATTTCTGAAGTTAAGGAGGCACTTAAGCTGATTTGCAACCAAGACAATTTGGAGATCGAAGCTTACAAGTTGTTTTATCTTGATCTCCATACTTTGAGGTTTGAAAGGTTTTAATTTCTATTTTACAAAGGCCATATCAGGTGAATTCAAAACTTTTGCATGCTCCTTGATTACTTTTGATTTTGGTGATTGTCATAAAGTTAGATCGAGTCTTATATTCGATTTAATCCTTACAGAGTTATAAGTGGAACTGATCCCAGAGTTGGTATGAGTAGCTAGTTCTGAGTAGAACTAGGGGTTTGTAGCAACTGGAGTAAGACTTGTGAAGCTGAGTTATTGTAGGTAAAGAGTTAGATCTAGGGATTGAGTTGTAACCTAGAGGTAGGTTCAATTGAGTGGTTTGTTGTCCTAGAGTTTGGAAACAAACTAGTGGAAATTATGTGTACTAAACAGAGAATAGTGCATGAGTTTCAAACACCCTGTGGGAGACTGGATTAGTCTCCTAGTTAACAAGTTCTAAGCTATGGGGATACAAGTATAAATAGTGTGTCCATTTACATTCTACATCTTTGATTTGTATGCTCGACAATCATCACTCTCAACAACAAGTCAAAACTGATATACACTCGAGCAATCAATTGAATCAAGATTGAAATTTGGAATTAGAACCATTGTTATATGATTATCAGTAGTGCTTAATTTGGAATCATCACCTGATTTCAATTAAGATCACATAGATTGATTGTCTAAATTTTAACATTTGTACCGATCTCATCCTATACTTCATTGTGTAGATTACTTGTTTGTGTTATATACAACAACAATAAATCAAGCCTTTATCCCATCAAGTGGGGTCGGATACTTGTTTGTGTTATATATTCACGAAAAAAATTTCAATACTCAATTCCCCCTTACGAAAACCCCTATGAGCTTTACTACAAAGATAGATAAAGATGAGACTGGAAAACCCTTTGACCAAACACTTTACAGAGGGATCCTAGGATCAGTATTATATCTTACCACTAACAGATCAGATATTCTCTATTCTCTATGTGTTTGTACCAGTAACAATTTGATCCCCAAGAATCCCACTATATTGTAGTCAAGAATCTTGAGATATCTCAAAGGAACTCCTAATCTGGGTATATCCGAAGGAATCAGATATCGAACTAATAGGTTATTTAGAATTGTAAGGATTGTGCAATCCCTCTAGTATATAGAAATTGATGAACAAAACATTAGAGTAGGACATGTTTGTAGTTAGTTGTTTAGGTTGAGAACTAGGATAGTGAGTTGTAATCTACGGAAGCATGCAGTAGAGCAGTAGACCATAGTTGGAGTCCCAATGTGGATCACCTGGATACAGACTACTAGAGAAAGTTCTGGATAAACAAGTAGGACAAAAATGGGCAGCAAAAGACCACAAATGCTACAAACTAGAAGCAGTAGGGCTGGCTTGCACCAGAGGTAAAAGCGCAACAGTGTGGAAGTGCAGTAGACTGATTGGTGAATGGACTAGGATCTGATTAACGGTTACATCGAAGATTTGAGGTTCAAAAATCTGTACGAGGTGGATAGTTGTTGTGAGAAGGCTTGTAAGCATCACGGGGAATTCGTACAAGGGACAAAGAACCAGCTATCAACGTTAGAACAGTATAGTCACGGGTTATAATTCCCTGAGCTTATAAAAGGGAATTGATCAAGCCCAGAGAAGATTGACGATGATTGTGGATTTCCTTTGGCAAGCAAGAAAAATCTCACAAGTGTTGTGCAATCTTTCTCGAGAATTGTGAAGAAAAATCTGAGGAAAGGAGTTCACTAGTTTGCACCAAGAACAGCATTTGCAGCTGTAATACCCCAAAAATTTCGTGATAAATTATTACCTCGATAAATAACAAAAATACTATATTACTTAACCTCATAATTTATATAATGGAGTTATAAAATTCGATAGTCAAAACTGAGACAAGATATTAAATATCGGTAAAATTAAACCCAAAGGGCTTAATACCTCTTTTGATTTTAAAACTCCTCCACTTCACCCGTCACAACAATTCATCCTCTCACTACTCCTAACCACTTCTCCTAACTTGCCCACTTCCTTTCCAACTTCACTAACATCACAACTCATCATCTGCATCATTGCACACAATCTCCTCTCAATCTCTCCATTTTCTCTTGTGCACATGGAGATGTAGAGGATGCCAAGACTCGATATCATTGTACAAACACCTAACACGGTTCAAGCCGTCGACCGCTGAAGCTTGGCTTGTCGTCATTGGTTAAGATGAGGAGAGGTGAGATTATTGATCAGAAAGATTAAAAATTTTGTGAAAAATCATAAACTTTGTGATAAATTTCGATTTTAATATATGTTAAAGCCTCATAACTCTAGTTTCTGATGAATTTGATAGATCATGAATTGGAGTTATCAATCTCAAGATATAAATCAAAACGTACGGATATATTAATCTATAAAAACTGGTTATAAAGATTGATTTTGTAGCTTTATCTGGAATTAAATAGAAAGAGTTAGAAAACGAGCCTTATATGCAATGGAAATGTCTTGAAATCTGATTTTCAAAAGATTTTAAAAATCAAGATTTGGAGTGAAGAAAGGTCAAACTGTCTGATCTAGCAGAAAATATAAATTTGAACGAATAAAATGCTATTATCGATAAGGTTTTATGAAGAAACTCTAATTTTATGGAAATACTAGGAAGGCTAGTTTATGTAGAATTTTAAGAAATAATTTTTGGAGCTGTATACGAGAAGTTATAGATTTAAACGTGTCGAAGGGTCATGTTAGATAGAATCTGGGAATGAACTGTTTTGACTCCGAAATCACTCCAAATGTTCACAAACACTTCTAATGATGATAAATACATAAAATCATCGTCATGGACTATCAATATAAGTATCAAAGACTTTTCTCAAAGATTGGGAGCACCACATAATATAACTATGATGGTTTTTCAAGAATTACGAACAAATATGCATAACTCCATAACGTGAACAATCATTCACAAGGGTGTGCCTTAATACGTGTATCCTATTACATTATAGGATTCGGAGATGCTGCTCATTCTCACTTAAGGATGAGGATGAACGTGTGCATATGAAGAGCTGTGATAAAATGTAACATTAAGATTTATTATCTGTGGCGATGCATATTATTATACCGTGGGTATAATAATATACATTGGAATCTTTGGACGTAATCACTAAATGTGGGTGACGTAAAATACTGACTGCAACTACTGTGTGCTGAGTTCATAATATTGAGTGCTATGGAGTGTTGTTGCATGGGGTGTGAAAGGAGTGTAAATCCATTAATTGGTGAGATAAATCCGTTGTATAAAACACAAAAAGCGTTGTGTCTGTCGTTGCGTTATACAGTGACTTGATGGTGACATTCTTTCATTGACCCTGTGAGGTCGTTTTGATATAAGGGTATCTCACTGCATGTGACCCTGGGCTAAGGTTTGGTTGATCTCCTATCACGGATGTCCCTCTTGCTAAAACTAAAGAGAGCTTGTTTATGAAATTGAATAAGTCTCACCATGGACATAATTATAATATTGAGGGTATTTATTGTCTGTCGTCTGCGTATGATTGATATGATGGGAAGTATAACAAAAACTTGAGTGAACTGCTGAGTACAACAATGCGCGAGAGTTGGACTAAGGACCTGTCGTGTTACAATATCATTGTCTTAGTTTGTTTGATATGGAGGTTTTGACTGTCTTACCATAAAGAGTATGATAATAGTAAATGACGTTGATAATGTCTGTAGTGTCAATTCATATGTGGTTTGAAGCGTTGTTACGTGGTGTTAAATGTGCTTATGTGACTAGGTAGAATCAGTGGTATGCTTGTGATGATAATTGTGAATGCCATATTGATATGATAATTCCCGAATGCTGGAACAAAGGATCCAAGTGATCATTCCCCTTTTTTTTTTTTTTTCTTATCTTCTTCTCTCGTTGATGCGTGCCGTCATAAGCACGTCAAATTTATATTTATAAGAGCACCCACTTCACTCTATAAATATGGAGTTAAATGTAGTAGTGGAAGTA
>JAOVYX010021177.1:0-16098 GCA_035668315.1 Drosera spatulata | reverse complement strand
ACAAGATTGTAGCCAGCCATAAGAAAGATTCTAACAAAATAAAATATGCTTCTTCTTTTTCTTTTTCTTTTTTTTCGCGATATAGTGCTCTGATCTTTGCCAGCATGATTGTAGGTTACCAAATGAACTACAAACCACTTCATTCTGTTAAACCCAACCCAATTTGTTCAGTACAACAAGAAGACAGAGCATCAACAAAATATCTGTGATAAATGATACATTGAAAAAGGCTACTTAATTTTTCTTGAAACTCCATATTTATTGGTGCAAATATCTCAAGGCCACAAATTGATAATGGAAAAACAGTTTGCAACATCAAGTAATGAATGCAAAGATCATATTGCACCAAACTGACCTGCTCCGCATACTTCCTCTTATAAGAAGCAACATGCCTGGAAAGATGAAATATTAATGAATCTAAATAAGCATACTGCAATTGATCATATTACAGCTAAATAGCCATTTCCCATAAGGAGACTGACCTCATATAGGACATGGATTCCCAATGGGCTTCTGCGCGCAGCCAAGCAGCAGTCTGCGAAGGCAAAGGTACATTGGAGCAGCAAACACAATTATGATGGGCACCTAAAGAAAAATGTAGTGTCTAATAATAAATGGACAAGGCAATGACCAACCCAATATTCTTCATCCAGAACAGCTTCACCAGCAACATATCGACCAAAATAATGCCTTTGTTGCCCAACGTACTCTTGATCACTTGGCTGCAACCTGTTGAAAGACAACTGAGGCAGGCCTGGGCCATCACTGATTGAGACTGCTGGGTGACTAACGAATCTATCATCATCGCGATGGACTTCAAGTGACTTCCATTTAGAGAATGTAATGGGGAATCTTTCTCTGAAATGAAAAGCGGCAATGTAAGGAAAAAAAGTGAAGATGAGGATAACATGAACACTAATACACAAATATAACAAGACACAAATCTCATTGGCTCTCCATCCCGAAATATATGCAGCATTTTCTATTAAGGGTTTCCTAATCCCAAGTTATTCGCAACATATTGCATTTGGCAAACTTTTCATACCAAAAAGTGTCAAATCATCCCTTCACCTCAAAACTAGCCTCCACTAACTCTCCTCTCATGTGTAATAATAAACCCAACTCTAAACATAATAGGAGCACAAGTACAATATCAAAAAGTTTAACACATACCCATTGCAAATACATTGCGACGGAAGAAGTATTATATTCTAATCCCCCCTGTCACAGGGTCAAGTACATATTCACATACACAAGAGACCACATTTTCCAGAAGATATATCATCTAGCCCTTGCTACTATTGATATAGGCCTGACTTATGACTCTAAATTCTCCATCAAAACTTTCAAACTGCTCATAATTGAATAGAAATTTGATTAGACAGGATCCAAACTGCTCATAATTCAAATAGGTTTGACTATCTACCCTTTTGATAGAATCTATAAGTATAAGGCATCCATCGAATAATTCAAATCGAAGCAATTAGATGTCCGACTCATGACTGATTAATAGAAATACTCCACCTTCTCTTTGTCATATATTTCATACAACAGACTAGATGGATATCATATTCATGGAATATGAATACCTTTCCAGATGTCTAGGTGGTGAAATGATAAACACGCGAGACTCAAAATCTCATGCTAAAGAGAGTGGAGGTTCGAGTCCTCTTCAAGGCATAATATTGAGAATGATCATTGAATGGGCAGTTCAATTAGAGATCTTAGATCAAATCAATATCAATACACCAATTCGATCCTAGATCTTGAAATTGGAATGAGTTCGCCCGCGAATCACAGTATTATTTTCTCTTGTTGCTTGAAACAACGTCATTTCATCGGAGTTAGCTAGTAATGGACTTGATAGACACTCATAATTCTCACTTGGAGTGTCTGAAGAAGCACAATGTCAACAAGGATGTGAAGGTATATCACATGAAACTACTTTCCAAGGTGCAACACTTGCCATAAAGGAAACAATCATGCCAAGGATCAGTGTTCTTAAATCCAACCCATATGTAAACTAGAAATAAACGAGAAGTGATATATCCTTCCATGTGCGTCTAGCATTGAACTTTCACAATTTGCAAAGACTACCATAACTAAATCACTATGTAATATTACTTCTCATAGTTCAAAGTCTTCGTTGCAACAATTAAGATCTCGGTGTATCGGATCGGTTTCTACCTGGCCGATACGATATTGACAGTTAAATCAATTGAAACACACATGTGATCTAATAAGGTATATATTCGGTGTTATTCGTTGATACATCCCGCCATGTGTGTCTAGTATTAAACTTTCACAATTTGCAGAAAATTCCATAACTAAATCACTATGTAATATAGCTTTTCATAGTTCAAAGTCTTGGCCGCAAAGGTCAAGATCTCGGTGCATCAGATCAGTTTCGGCTTGGCCGAATTGATATTGACAGTTAAGTCAATTGAAACACACATGTGATGTATTAAGGGATATATTCGATGTTATGCGGCAATTTATCATAAAAATATCGGTTGAAATATGTTTTCTGGAGAAATTAAGGTTAAAACTAAGAAAACTTAGCAAGACTTGGCGAGATTGTTTGATATGAGATAAAGATAAGGAAAAATACTGAGGCATGAGTTATGGATAAAAAATTGAGACAAAAATTATGAAGGCACAAGACTTAAGGACTAAAAGTAAGGACATTAAGAAATGTAGGCACATGGACAAACCGTTGAAGTTTGAATTACCAATTGCTCTAAGTTATATATGTAAGGTTCTATCATTAAGAGTGTTTGACATTTTTAACTGTTTTCTATTATATTGTCCTTGAAGTCGGCACCTCTTTGATTGATATTTCAATAGATACATGTTTTTTAATTGATGTTTATGAGTATTTAAGAATGTAAACTTCTTACTATATTTATGATTATCGTTCATAATTTTTTTAATGAATTTTCAGAGCTTCTACCTATTCTACCATTGCATATCGTGCGAAGCCATGACCAAAACCTATATCAACCGAGATGGAGACCGAAACCAAGACTTTGAACCACGTTACTTCTTGCTTATTGCTACGCCACTCATCTACACACAATTGGATATTCAGACTCAGATATCATTGTCTGAGATATTTATAAGACAATTACTTTAGATACGTGACTATATGAGTTTGCATACCCTAACAGCTTGTTTCACTATATAAGCTAAGTTCCCAGTAAGTTGTGCAGTAATATAGCCGGCAAGTATAAAACTTCATGTTTCCCAAAAAATGATAACCAACAATATAGCCTTAAGATTTTTATGCGACAAGTGAGAAAACCACTGCGTATTTCTAATTAAGTATATTAGGGAAGTAGCCAATCGAAGCTTGTCGAGTTGTATAAAAATATAATTGGAGAAAAAAAATTGGCTATATAAGTTGTCTGCAAAGCGAAGTAGGATTACACTGTCATAGACCAATGGAATTACAATAGGGTTATGCTCAAAACCCTAATGGAAACGTGAGATGTAATATGAAACCTTGACATACAATGATCCAATTAATTAACTTGCCCTATTTCTTAGAGGAAAAACTTCCCTTATTGTTAAGGGGAGCATCAGAGAGAGATTTCAAATCAGTCACCACAGCTGCAGCAATCCTACAGAGAGTGGAGAAAACCCACTCAATTTTGAGAACTCTCACTTTCAATAGAAACCCTACTGAGTGGAGAAAACCCAATAATGATTTTTTTTTATTTTTACCGTAATCAGCCCCTTTTCTCCGATTGTTCAAATGCTGATATAGAACTACTCCCTCTATCCCAAAATTATAACCGCTATAATCTTAACACTTAAGTACGCCTATTCAGAAGCTCCATTTCTCCACTATATAATGAAGCAAATTTATTTCTTTGAGGATAACAGAGCACCGCACATAACACAAATTATAAATGGAGTGCACGACAAGCTTGTGAAAAGCAATGTCGGGTGATCTTGCAATGTGAGTCGAAGTTTCCTCGACGAGTATCCTCTCGGGCCAACAATGCAACTATTTTGGACGGACAGTGCACAACGTAATTGGTGGAGTCCCAAGTTACTCATCTTTGCTGTCTACTTAAATTGCTGACAAATAATGAAGCAAAGACCGTTCAATTCCAAATGAAGAACCCTACCTAATTCAAGATATTGACAATGTGAACATGGAAAGAGCTCATTTCATATGACGTGATACTTATCATTAGTTTGATCTCCATTGCACTAATTCATTATCACATCCATGGATCCATGCATGCCGAATCCTATCAGAACTTCGCAAACTGATACAAAAATTTTGACCAACAGGGCATCTAAGAACATTTGAAGTGTTTATATTGTGGCTAGTACATATCAACTTTCAAAGGATATATCAGGCTTTATAAAACCATCAGCGGTTGAAAGAAACTTCTCATTGAGGAAGAAACTAATGAGCAGAGCCATGCTCTTCTATAGGTCAGGCCATGTATAAGCTTTGGCCACTTCCTCCACCTGATGTATCGGTGTCATCGGTCAAATCAGCACATGGTGTGAAGCGTCCGGAGACTGGTAGATTCCAACATGTCAAATTGCCTTCTAAGATATTCTTCTCACGGGGAATAGTGCGCATTCATGGCTGCTCCATTCATGATGTGATCAGCACAGCAACTAATAGGTAGTAATTAACAGGTGGAATGCAAAATGAACAAACAAGGAACATGTAAGTTCCAAAACAGCTCCATGCAATGCCCCAATAGAAGCTTTGAGATTCACACTTTAAAACATGAAGAATAGAAATTCATTCTACGGACGAGTGTTGATTGTAGACTCTAAGGCAAAAAATTCAGACTTCAAGAGAAATTTGGGTTGCACCTCCAGCACCACCACCTCATGATCACGTAGTCCTTTTCTAGCAAATAGGAAGTACACCAATGCATACCAAAAGGAAAGCAACTTATCCACATAATCTCGCCAAATGCAGGATGTGAGCAGGGCATCCTGTAAGACTGGGTAATGTACACAACCTTGCCCTTGTTTTTACCAGATTGTTTGCTGATGTCATCAGGGGTTCGGCCCCTGACCTCAGGGTTAGGAAGGAAGCGAATTACCACTGATCCACTTTGATCACTAATTCCATCCCAAGTGCCGGTAACCAAATTTTTAGAGAAGCAACTCACATAAACAAACAACATACAATAACTTATCTACAACTTCACCAGTCTCGAAATCAGAAAACCTAAGACAAAGGATCGTCTAAAACATAGAAATAGCAACCATTGACAAGCAGGTTGAATCCCACAAATAAATCCAAACAAAACTCACCCGAGGGACGGCGAGAAACGAACAACACCCCTGCAGCCCCCACCACCAACAGCACAACCACTGCTCCTGGCAACAAAAGGCAAGCCAACGCGAATCCTATGAGCTAACAGTTCCACCTCCATCTTCAATCGTCTCAAAAATCCCCGGAACTTCCTTTACTCAATTGAAATCGCAGATGTCAGGTAAATGGAGATCGAAGGAGGCGAGTTTGGATTGAACGCGATTAGAGTGAGGAAGGAGTCGATCGAAGAAAAACGAGGTGTGCGTTGTGTTGGTTTTGGTGGATAAGGGAAGTAAAAAAAAAAAAAAAAAAAAAAAAGACGAAGGATGAAACGAGGTTTGCGTTTGGATCAATGGGGGACAAACAGAGTTGGTTGTGGCCCAGGTTAGTGGTGTCAAAAACTCGGGCTTGGGCCGGCCCGGCTTGGATTTTTTGGTCCGTCCTCATAGATTGGCCCGATTGGTCCAGCCTTGGGTTTTTATAGGTCGCGTCGGAGAAGGCTTTGTCCTCTCGGATCACGACTCGGCCTTGGTGTAGGTCCTTAGTCAAAGGGTCTAAGGATCGGGTCAAGGCTGGCCTGACCTAATTATTGTGTTTTTGAAAAAAAAAAAAAAAAAAGAATCGTTAGTTTTTTCAATCAAAACCGTCATTGATTTTTATTAAAACGTCAACGGTTTATAAGGATTTCATAAACTTGGTCTCAGGTTCTATGAAACCGTGAACGGTTTTGTAAAATTATGAATGGAAATTTAAAATAAATTAACGGTTTTTAATGAAAAGAAAACATTAATCCTAAAAATCGTTCATGGTTTTGAGGTATGAATTTCTATCCTTTTGAAAACACTTGGATGTGATGCTCAACCAAGGCCTTTTAGATTCTTGAATGCTTGGTGTAAACACTTGGAATTCTTGCCCTTGCTTCGAAGAGAGTGGAGTATTGATGTGCAGGGTAGCCTGATGTTTCAGATTGTTCAGAAAATGAAGAGATTTGAGATATCGTTTGAAGGAGTTACATTGGAAGGGATTCTCTGAGATTGAGGTTCGAGTCCAAGAGGCTGAAAAGCTGTTGTTGTCTAAGCAAGCTGAGTTGAGACTGCAGTATTCTTCTGAAGCAAGGCAAGGGGTCAGGGAGGCACTTACTGTGTATAGGGACTTTGGTATATGGTATATGGTATATGGTATATGGTACAAGTCAAGTCCAGATGGAGTTTGTAAAGTATTTCCAGAAGTTGCTTGAGTCAAATGAGGGTGGTTGTACTTTGCAAATTGATGAAGAGGTCATAGAAGAAGGCTATGTGGTCACTGAGGAACAAAGATTAGTCCTACTTCAGGAGTTTGATGATCTTGATGTGAAGAAGGCCTTATGGAACATTGAAGATATGAGAGCTTCAGGAATTGATGTTTATTTCGCAGCATTTTTCAAACAAAGCTGGCCAATCATTAGTGAATCTGTGTGCAAAGCTGTCAAAAGTTTTTTCTGGTCAGGTAATATCCTTTCAGAAATCAACACCATAGTTATACATCTTGTGCCAAAGGGTGAAAACCCTACTATGCCTTCTGATTATAGTCCAATATCATGTTGTGCCATATTGTACAAAATCATTTCTATAATGATTTGCAACAGAATCATCCATGTCTTGCTTTCTCCGATTATTACTGCACAAAGAGCGTTTGTGGAAGGGAGACTCATTGCTGATAATATCATGCTCTGTCAAGAGATACTTTGTGGATATGAAAGAAAAGATCTCTCCTCGATGCATGATGAAATTGGATATCAGAAAAGCCTATGACTCTGTCCAATGGAATTTTCTTCATAAACTTCTTCTGCTATATGGCTTTCCTAAACTATTGGTTCGAAGAATCCTTACTTGTCTGACATCTGTAACCTTAACTTTGGATATCAATGGTACCATGACAGAAAAATTTAAAGGTATAAGAGGGCTTAGACAAGGTGATCCGCTATCTCCTTATCTCTTTGTTCTTGTTATGGAATATTTGAGTAGGAGGTTGAAAAGAATGAGTGCTAATCGCTTATTTCATTTTCATCCTAAGTGTAAGAGGGTGAATATTATTAAACTATGCTTTGCTAACGATCTTATGATCTTTAGTAAAGCAGGTGTGCGGTCTATTGGCCTTATCAATGAAGAAATCCTATCGTTTGCCAAGGAAAATGGTCTCCAAATTAACCTTAGCAAAAGCTCTATGTTCCTGGCTGGATTTCAAGTGTGAGAAAGCATGAGCTCCTGAATGTCATGAAGATTAGCCAGGGTAGCCTCCATGTAATTTTTCTCCACACATAGTTGAGTGAAATATATATGCTTTCCTTTCAGGAAAAAAAAAATAATTGATACAAATGTTTTTCGCTTATGATAGAAAAATATGTATCACCTCCGATGTTTGGACCACTAGTTTTCAAGTTCTTACTTATGTTTGACCGTTCATTGGGTTCACGATTGGTACGTACAAAAACGTATCATTGTTTTTAGATTATTTCCTTTTCCTCGTACCAACGAGGAAATTTATAATTTGATCTTAACCATTCTACGTGAGTTTAAGTTGTTTGACAAGATGTTGAGTATATCTTTTGATAATGCTTCAAACAATGATGAAACGGTTCAAATGTTTAAAATCGCTTTGGATCCTATGTGTGATGGTATGTTACTCCATGTTAGGTATTATTGTCACGTAATAAACCCTATAGTTAAATATGGCTTGAAAGATAAAACTATTGGACATTATGTGCAATGTATCCGAAATGTTTTGTTGTTTGCTAATAGTAGTGGTAAGAAAGTACAGGGATTCAAGGTTTTATGTAGGGAGATGAGAATGAAATCTTTGAAACCGTTGTTGGATGCTCAATATCGTTGGAACTCGACGTACTTGATATTGAAGAGGGTGGTGCAATACAAGAAGGTGTACAACCAATTCGTCATCTCAAAGTTTTCAGAAGAAAAACCTTCAACTGAATGTTCACGATTCTAAGGAAACCGTTGGAGGTTTAGTTAAAAACGCCAACGGTTTCTCCAAATCGTTCACGGTTTTTGATCACTGAGATGTACAAGTTCCTGTAAGTTCCCATGCTATTAGAACCGTTGTCGATTTTGAAAACCGTCAACGTTTAAGGATAAAACGTGAACTTTGGGAACAGTTAGCGGTTTTGGTATTACAGAAAAAAAAAAAGGAAAAAGGTTTTAAAACCAAGTCAAAGGGTCTTAAAGCCCGGTCCAAGGGCCGGACCAACCCGGACATTTTTCTCCATGATCAAGGCCCAACCCTACCACCTGTCCAGGACCCCGGGCCAGCCTAGGCCCGATCAAAGTCAAAAGGGCCGAGCCAAGCCCAGGCCAAATACGGTCCAAATCGGGTTGGGCCGACGGGTCGGATCGTTATGCCACACCACTAGCCTAGCTCATCCTCTCCTATGAAACATGTTTTCTTTGGTTGTACAGAACTAGAGTGGGGAGTATGCATTGTTTTTGTTTGGATTAGAGGTGAGCATGGTACGGGACGATCCGATGTTGAATCGGTTTTCGTTCCGTTTTGATTTTTATGGTTTCTCAAAACTCCGTACCGTCCCGATTTTTCAGTATCGATACTTTGATTTTTCGGTACGAAATTTCGATTTTTCGCTACAGTTTGGTTCATGCATAGGCATAAAAGATTACTATAAACACATTTAACACTCCTCGTATGCGATTAAATTTAAAATCTATGTATTAGTTCTATATGTAAATAATAAATAAAACTTAAATCAATTAGCCCAACTTATTTTAGGACCATATCAAAATTAAAATACAATAATTAAGGTAAAAAAGTGAGTTTATGAAAAAAGAAATAACAGAAAATTCCCTCAGGATACATCTTGATATAAATGTGCAATCCCTCCGCTTGTATAGAAATTAATAAACAAAATTTAAGAAGAAATTAGTATATAATAGATGCTTAGGCTGTAATAGTTAGCTAGGTAATTGCAGATTAGGGCCAGAGGTCGTGCAATAGAGGCATGCAGACAAGGGCTATGCAGACTACAGGGGGCTACAAAATTACATGCCAAAGATTAGATGTATACGGCAGTAAAAGTGTTTTAGAGTTCTCATGATCTAGGACCATTCCGATGTTCAAGGCCAGTTCCAGCGGCAAAATGAAGTGAGCCATATCGCAGTGCAAGTATGCAAGCTGAATTGCAGAAGACTGAGTGCAATGCTGGATGCAGACAAGGCTATACTAGCAGGCTGAGCAGATGAGATCTAAAAGCTGTTGAGTAGGAGCCAAGTTGTAGCAGACTCGCTGCAGTACTTGGTGCAAGAGAAGTTGCAGAAAGGCTGGATATGAAGACTATGCAGCAGAGCTCATGCAGCCGAGGATGCAGCAGAGGCATGCAGTAGACCTGGTGTATGAGTCTGGGTGCAGTATAAGTTATGCTGGAATAGAAAGGAACAAGAAAGGGGTAAAAACGAGAAGTTGAGGCAATGATAATGTGTACAGGATCAGAAAAGGTGAAGCCAGGTCAGTCTACTACAGTAGAGGACAAAACTGTCTCTATCAGATCATACAGTCACAGGTTCTGGTTCCCTGAGCTTATAAAAGGGAAGACACAGTGCACAGGAGAAGAGGTTGGACAAGTTTGAGAAAGTTTGAACATTATTTGAAAACTTTGAAAGAAAGAAAAAGCCTTGGAGACTCGCTGTGCACGATCTGAATTGAAGATTCAGGATCTCTGAAGTAGGGTCACTAGTCTGCAAATGAAGAACAATAACTGCAGCAGAGCACTGCAAGATCTAGGTTCTTCATCCTTTAGTAAGAAGGGCCTTGTTGTAAAGGGGTTTCTCTTGTAAGTCACAAACAAGAAGATAGTGAACCTTTTCTTGGCTTGGCTACACTGGTCACCAAGGGAAGACTGGATTAAGCTCCTATTATTTGTTGGTAGCAGGCGTCTGAACCCGTATAAATCCTATGTCATTTATATTTCTGCATTATTTTTTATTTCTAAACTGTTAGTTGAATCTCAAAAGGTCCGAAGAGATAAGCTTTTCAAAGCTAAAGTCTCAACTGCAGAACTTCCGTTAACTGTAGCAGACTTAGGTAGTACAGTCTAGCAAATGGCTTTGCTGTACTGCCTGATAAAATTTTTGAGATAACCTACCCCTAGGTTATTTCTGCGACTTTCACATGTTTTATAAAATAATTCTCATTTGATACAACCTGATAAAATATTTTCCATTTCGTACACTTTCTATTTTTCTCAACCAAATGCACGGTTATTGCCTTAACTGTCTCCTTTTTCATTCCTTTTTTTTTTTTTTTTTGCTGAATGAAATCGGTGACAAAAGCCATTATCAACAATGAAATTTGTTCAATATCGCCATCGTCATCTTGGTCATTATTTACGATCCTTTTGTAATGGATGAGAAGATTACCTTTGTTTGTAGATTTAGTTCGATATCTCGTTTATTTTTATGCCATTCGGATTTCGATTTTTAATATGTTGTTGAAAAGGTACGAGATTGTTTCAAAATCTCCTCATCGAATGAATTCAATTTGTATTATTTAATTCCCGATCATGAACGATGCTTGTTTAATGATCAAAAGGATTTGATGATGTTGTTTGAGCTCTCGAAATGTCATTGTTTATCATCAATTGATGTGAATGTTGTGTGTGGAGGAATGGGTTTGGATTGTAGTGGTTTGAGTGCGGTTTCGGATCCTGAAAATGAAACAGTGTACCAGTTTGAAGAAATATTACACCTGAGTACTGACAGTGTGTCGTAATCTCAAACAGTACGTCTTTGTAATGATTCAGTGCGCCTGGTTTTTCTACTGGTGCACAGATTTGTGGGACTCAAATTTCCAATCATAATCAACATTCTGAGATAAATGATGATTTTGGTGATGATGTTGTGTGTGAGTTGTTGCTTCAGTTGGATTTTGGTTTGTTGAGCAATTGTGATCAACCCTTGTGTTCTTCTCATTGGTCAAATTTGATGCAGAACGTTGGCCAAGTTTCTCCTGATAGTGCAAAGCAGTTGAGGAAGTCTCTTGCACTTTATGCAAGTGAAGTTGGATTTTGATATAGTTTTAAGAGGAATGAGAACGATAGGGTTCATACGATCTATTTTAAGAAAGTGATGGTTGTCAATGATATGTTAAGGTTTCATTGTGTTTTTACAATAAATCATTTTTCATAAGGAAGTTGAATAATGTCCACACTTGTGGACAGTTGTTTTTCGCTGCAGGTTCAATGAAGTCCATGAAGACGGAATGGCTTGCTAAGTCTCTTTTGAAAATGATACATCATAATCCTAATTTTAATGTGAACCAGGTCCGAAATTATTTTCAAACCAACTATGGTTTGGATTTCTCATATAAAAAGTCATGAAAAACCCTTAAGTTGGCAAAGATGGTGCTTGCTGGTGATTCTTCCGAATCGTTTTTGAAATTGAAGCCATATATTCAGGCACTTATTAGCACCAATCCAGGAAGTCATATTACACTTACCACGGAAGAAGGATCAAATCGTTTTTTCAGGCTATTTGTTTCGTTTCATGCTTCGATCGTCGGTTTCAATCATTGTAGACCTTTGCTTTTTCTTGATGGCACATTCTTGAAGGGTGATTTCAATGGAGTCATATTATGAGCTACTGGAAAAGATGCAAATAGGGATGTATTTTTTTCGTTATTAATTATTGTTTTTTTCTTTTTGTATTTTAGTCAAGCACCCTGTTTCAATTAGATAGGTGCACTGTTTCATTTTGAACAATGCACTTATATAATTGAAACAGTCAGTCATTTAACCAATGAGTCCTGTAGCATTTCAAACATGAATATTATTTATATGAATTTTTTCGCACGACTTTTTCACTAGGATTTGTTGTTGTTGATAAGGAGGCGTTTTCTAGTTGGCATTGGTTTCTTTCGGAGCTTCGTCAAGTAATTTTTTTCTGACGAAGGATCAATTTTTTCTATGATCGTAATCAAGGCCTTTTGCAAGTTTTTCCTGAAGTATTTCAGGAACATCCTCTTTCCTATTGTCTTCGGCATCTTACGGATTATTTGAAAGCTAGATTCAAAGGTGCTAATATGCCATCGTCATATAACCCGTCACTGATTTTTATGATAAGTTGAATGAATTTCAGACTAGAGGAGGTGATCTAGCTAAAGATTTTATGTCTTCGCTTATGCCTTATGAGAGGTGGGCAATCAGTTTTGCAGTTGGTTGTCGTTATGGCAAGCTGACGACCAATGCTGCGGAGTCATTCAATGCTTGGCTTTTGGACGTGAGGGAGCTTCCTATCACTCAGACGGTGGATCGGATTCGTGTCAAGTTAATGGAGTGTTTTAACAATTATCGAAGCAATGCAGAACAATGGAATAGGAATTTATGTCCCAGGATGTTGGAGACTTTTAATGATTTATTCAAGAAATCACATGTTTTTATGGTGAAGAGATCTTTGGAGCTTATTTTTTAAGTAATGTCGGATTTGACAGCCTCAGTAAATGTGAGAGAGAAGAGTTGCTCTTGTCGTATGTGGCAGGAAAACGGTTTTTCATTTTTACATACGGTATGTGTTATTATGAAGTTTTCCTTGCCCGTTAGCACTGTGATTGTTCCGTATTTTTCCGTTGGAAGTTATAGGAAGAGCTGAGACTGTCGTCCATCCTATCCCTTCACCAGTTGTTGACCAAATAGCTTCATCAGTGGATGTGGAATTGGCCCCGCCTTCTTTGAGCAATTCCTGGTAGGCCCAAAAAACGATGGTATTCCGTCGAGTGGTGAAGAGTCCAGGGGTATGAGGTGTACGAGGTGCAAAAAGATTTGTCATTACAACAAACAAAGTTGCTGAGAGCCTATTTAAAGATTTTTCTGTCTATGTTAGGTTCTTTTATTGTTTTTTAAAAAAACTCATGTTGGGTACTATGTAATGATTTTTTTCATTTCTAAGGCTATCATGTTATCAAGTTTTCATAATGCATTGATCTACTGTTGTGTTTTTCTTTTCTTTTTTGTTTTTTTTTTTTAAAAAATATCAATCAGAGCACTGTTTTGATAATACAGACACACTGTTTAAATGAAACAGTGCACCTTTGTAATCTAATCAGTGCGCCTAAGTACTTTGATGATGTTAACAAATCCAAAGGTGTTGTTTTTAGTTTGTCAATTGTATTTGTATTTCTACTCAAATATTATTATTTGATTTATTTTATTTTTATTCATTGGTTATGCTTTGTTCTTTTTTTTTTTAAAAAAAAACCCAAGGCACACTGTTTGCAATAAACCAGGTGCCTTGTTTATTTTAAGCAGTGTGCCTTACAATAACTTAAACAGTGCGTCTATTCATTTTAATGAGAAAATGATAAGTAAACACGATATTAGAGATGTAGATAACTATTAACTTTTTAATTGTACGAAAAAGGCATTGTTTGTACAAATCATCAAAATATACATCACTCGAACATGTTTTTGTCTTCTTCTTCTTCATCCTCCTCGTTTGCAGGCTCTTTGAATTCATATCGTGAAATTATGAAATCAAAATCTCGGTCATTTTTGCTCTGTATCGTTACATTTCTTTCAAGGTAGAATGCTCTGGAATCGGTTGTCCATTTATAAGCAGTTCTATCCATTGACATACGTGCACTCCACAGGCCAGATTGTTTTGAGTTGCAGCCTTCTTGTTGATGTTCAATTTCGTGTTGTACTTCTCCTTTTCTTCTTTTACGATTTATGCGCCTTCATGTTTTCTTGTCGTTTCCTTGTTGAACTCTTCTACACATTCTTTCTGCACATTCAACAACACACAGAAATTAGTTGACATTATAGTACTTCATTTTACAATATCAATTGTATGTGTCAATTAATATTAGTTTCTTATGATTTTCTCGGCATCCCTTGCATAGGAAACTTTTTGTTTTTTTGAGTTATGATGGGTCCAGGTATTTTCTTCGCTGTCGAACACCAGCAACGTCTAATGGTATGTAATCCCGCTCTTTGCTCCCCCGGATGAGTTCATTGGGAAGAAATGCCACCGGTGTTGATTATTTTCCTTCATTGGCTTCATGATGGTCTTTTCTGTCCTGATTCCTCTTTTCAGAACATCTTGCTGCATCACATTACATAATCCAATTTCAGATTTTGTTTTGTTAAATTTGTTATTGAAATGTAAGGAGTAAAGGCATTTCAGATAAGTAATTTCTTACCCAACATTCCGTATTGTATAATGCTATCTGGTCTTTCAATTGTGCTTCTTCCAACATCAATGTACAGAAGTCCGATATGGCATGGTTCGTCAATGCTCCATCATTCATAATTGAATGCAGGTTTTGCATGTCGATGGCACTCTTAAATTTCGTCACAGAATAGATGAATATCAAAAAGAACCTTTCTCTGTAAGATCAATATATTATTTTGTTACTCTTTTTATGAACGAGGCACTATAAATGAAAATAAACCAATCGTACTGTTTTAAATATAGCAGACGCATTATTTTAAATATAGCAGACGTCCTGTTTGAATCAAAACAGGTGCACTGTTTGAGAAATTACAGGCTCCCTGTTTTCAATTATGTGTTGTCCTAAATTACTGTATATTTCTTTTCTAGTATTGATAAATATAACAGAACGTATAAATAATAAAAATTTAAGTGTGTTACACGATTACTTACTTGGGTACTTCTTCAGTCATCCTTTCGTATTTTTTTCGTGCAACATCGGTCATGTATTAAGTGACTTTGATCGCATCCTTCTTCACCGTCTTCGAGGAACCATAGGTGTAGTTGTTGTTTCGTTTTTTTACCTCTTGGTCCTCTTATTTTAATCTCCTTCACTATTGATCCCGGAGTGCGGCCTGTTTTTTTCCTTTTTGTTTATTTTTGATCAACCTCTTCTTCATTGTCGGACTGCAGTAGTTCATCTCTGCTACTGAATTGAAGTATGTCGTCAACTTCTTCCTTCTTTTCTTCCTTGACAGTGGAGTTGTTGTCGAACAACAAGGTTTTGTATTGTGACACTGTTTGTTTTTCCTTTTCCAATTTGTCTCGTAGTTTCTTGATTTCCTCCTCCTTTTCAAGCAGATTCTTTTTGATTTTTTCCTGCTCCTCATGGCCTTTTATTATCAGCTCCGCAGCACGAGTCATCTTATCTTTCTTTCGTTCTCTATCTTGTGTTTCAGAAATAAGCTTGGCATTGTCCATTTGTTTTTCTTGTTGTAGTTGTTGTATTTGTTTCAACAAGTCTTCGATGTTGAGTATATTTGAATCTGATGCCCCTTCTTTTGGTTTCTCTGCTGCCGATTCCCTTAGCGTCTCTAACTCTGATGTTCTTGTAGTCAATTCAATCTCCAATGAAATGACCTTCAAAACATATAAGAAGTGAAATATTTTGTCATTTGAAAAAAACAGGGGTCACAGTTTAAAAGAAACAGTACGGCAGTATTAAACAAACAATGTGCCTTATGTAGTACAAACAGTGCGTCAGTTAACAAATCAACATTCTGGTTTTTTGAAAAAATAAAAGTGCTTACTTTGTCTTTCTCTGATAACAATTTGTCAATTGTTTATTTATGATTCGTCAATTGCATCTCCGCCTGTTGCATTGCCTTGTCAACCTTGCATAATTTTTCACAGGCGCCATTAGTATAATCATAAAAAAAATGGAAATTAAACAATCTAATATAAAATATGCCTGAAGTATGTTACCTTATTCTTCAGTAATTGATTTTCTGTCAGAGTTTCTGATGCGTGCCGTCGCAAGCACGTCAAATTAATATTTATAAGCACCCACTTCACTCTATAAATATGAGTTTAAAA
>JAOVYX010021176.1:0-12516 GCA_035668315.1 Drosera spatulata | reverse complement strand
AGATTTTAATCTTTATTTCGAAAAACGATATTGTTTTAATGTTTTCAATATTTTATGTTTAGGTTTTGCATATTTTTTTATGATTTTTAAAACTTTTCACTACATATTTCATATATTTATATTCCAATGCAAACTATATCCGATATTCATGCATATCCCTAATATATTGCAAACTATATCCGATATTCATCAGAGGGCAAAGTGGAGCCTGACATACCACTCGTCAATGATTACAAATCATGAAGTCGGACAAAACTGATGAAGATGGCGATTAGAGTAGATTTTAATCTTTATTTCGAAAAACGATATTGTTTTAATGTTTTCAATATTTTATGTTTAGGTTTTGCATATTTTTCTATGGTTTTTAAAACATTTCACTACATATTTCATATATTTATATTCCAATGCAAACTATATCCGATA
Source organism: Drosera spatulata (assembly GCA_035668315.1). Lineage (NCBI taxonomy): Eukaryota > Viridiplantae > Streptophyta > Magnoliopsida > Caryophyllales > Droseraceae > Drosera > Drosera spatulata. The sequence continues at coordinate 12,093 of JAOVYX010021176.1, read as the reverse complement.
TTCATGCATATCCCTAATATATCATCCGATATCCAATATGTTCCGATATCCAATATCCGATATCGGATTTCCGAAATCCAAGATCTTGAACGTTGAGACCAATAACCCTGGCTTTCTGGTCCCTTTCATCTCCTCTTAACACCCCCAAGTTCAACTTCGATAATGATTTTATTGGTATTATCATCAAACAAATAATATTGTTAAGTGAGAAGAATCAAGATTAATGGCATCATGGATGCTAAGCAACAAGTCACTGCGTTGCAATGTTTTATTTTGATTTTTTCTCTTAAAACATATCCGATCTTTAACAGTAAGCAATTTTGTGAATGATCTGCAAAACAATCTTTCATCAAGTTCATGTACTATTAATTCTGGGCTAACATTAAAAAGACCAAGTGTATCTTGCTGGTTACAAACCAGTTCACATAATGTCATAAACACTCAGTAAGCAGTGTAAACCTCACAATAAATAGTTAACTAGCTTAGAAATTCGACAAGAGCCATTTGCATAGAAAGATAATAGCAGAACATATTTCAACATCGACGCAGCGACATCACTTACCGTCCTATAGTAATGTAGCATTGATTTAGCAGTTTATATCTAATCGCAAAAGCTATTTAGCTGTCCATGATTGATAAAGCACCTGCATGGATTTAACTTAATATGTCAAGCTTTTGTGTTACCTTTGATATTTTTGCCAGCGGAAGATGATGTCCTACTGCTCGGATTTTGGTGGTCATTTTGCATCTGGAGCCACTCCCACCACCTAATGATGCAGGCACTACCACATCCAGAGAGGAAGTAACTTCAGTTAACAGAACAATGACATAATTTCCAAAGAATCTACGGTACATTTGTGGAGTGGGCTTGCCTGTGAAAGCAATGAAAGCACGACATCAACTTCATAAATGGCAAGGATTCACCTTCTTCATTATGCGGAACTAAAGGATACAAACAAAGGGGGCAGTTTCCATCGGGGTGATTCATGGCAGATACCTTCTCAACTGCTTCCTGAAAAAACAACAGATCAACAAACGAAATCTGCATTCCTCAATGTTAAGTGTAAGAGTAATTTGCTAGTTTTATTATAGCATCAAGTTGACTGGAGACCCAAAGGGGGTAGTAGGAGAAGAGGTGAAAGCCAAGTAAGTGGTTTGAGCAAGTTTGAAATGAGACTAGGAGAGGAAGGGACACATGAGAAAAGGAGGATCTTAGATTTTGCAGTGGCAGATAATTGTGGTAGTTAAAGAAGAGAGAGTAGCACCTGATAACCGCTAAAAAGGTTAACTTATGTCTCAGATTGACAATGACATGAAACGATGACAAGGATTAAAAGGTTGTATGGATATTAACAAAGATTTTCACCATTAAAAAGCTTTAATTGGTAAATGGGACAGATGGGAGAAATAAAGGTCCTCATACAAAGGTGGAAAAGTAGAAAATCAAGGGCCTAAATTGAAGTTCTTGTGCGTTAGTAATCATATAGGATAGAGTTACTTTCACAGAAGTTTTTAGCTAACTTTAAACAAGAGCTGTTCCATTTGTACCAATCGTAAGGACAATTAAATTCATCTGTTGCTATTGGTTTATCTTGGCATCTTGCAATTACAACAGGTGCAGTATCTATTGAATTGCTTGAAACAGAGGTATTTCTGGTTTAATCGGTTGATATAATCCACGACCTAGCCGATTCTTGTTGTTGAAAGGTGAGCATTGATCAAAAGAGCATAGACTGAATGGCATAGACAGAGGACAGAAACAAGATATAGGACAGATTTCGTCACATCTAAATAGTCATCTCATCCACAGGAGTATTGGTTTGAATTCCTGATGTTTTTGTCTTCCAAGGACTTGGATACTTGTTTTAAAAAAACTACACTTGACAGTAGGTGCAGGTTTTAGTCTTGAACCTACACAGCTTTTATCAATTCAACATTCCTCAGTAGTAGACTTGAGTCCCTTACAAGATAAAAGGGCTAATGCCGAATAAGTTCGAATGCAATGTACCATAACTGGAAAGTGACATGGACACCTTAGTGAAATGCGAATCTCAAGGGACTCTACAAAACGGAAGGAAAAGTGAATGAAACAACTGTGGTAATGGCTGAAAAGAAGCATGACCTATATTCCTTGTAATTGTCGTTTGTGCCTAGTCCTGTTCTAATCTTGTGTTACTACCATCTCATGTCAACCTATTTGATCTAACAAAATTAGACATACATCTGATAAATCTTGGGTAAGAAAACATTTTAACCTTGTTTTGTGCTTCGAGTCTAAGCTATATAAATTATAAATCTATTCATACATACACAACTGATTAACAAATTCAAAGGAGAACACATGAAAAGAAATCAAAGATATTATAGTTCCATTAACTCAAAATCATATCTAGGATAAAAAAAAAGTGTCTTCACGTAAGCTACTCTCTGATGACAATAGCCTGAGGAAGCATACCTCACAGAGGGCTACAAGCATTAAACATGAAGCTAGGTCAGCAGCCTTTCTGTGCAAACTAGATCGTAGGTGCTCTAGTCTGTCTTCATCCAGACCCTTTGAGTCCATGACATGGATAGCAGGAGGAACATCTGGATACTGCCAAAATTACACATCAACATTTAAGCCAGAAATAGAACCCAACTAGAAGTGAAGAATACAAAACAAGAAACATATCTTCAGACACCAAAGACACCAAAAACAAAGTTAAGACCTTTGCCATGAAATTTTGACTAACTCATTCTTGTTCTTTTAATCATTTTGGTATCTAGCACAGCCTTCTGCATTTCTGTTTCTGGTTAATGGTTTCAACAACTCCTCCAACGAGTCGAACAAGTGATCATAAACGAACTTACTTGTGAAGTAGCTTGTATCTCAATATCTGCTTCAACAAACTGCATAAAACAAAAAAGAAAATGTCATACTTGCTAGTTTCGTAGCTTAAATCATCTGCTTTATCCTTCTATCCTCCTCATCTTTCATGAAATCGAAGAGCCACCATCAGCTCAGACAAGTGCAGATCATTTCCCCACCAGTTCAAGCATTTTCTTCTAGGTAGGATTAATATTCGTGACTTCCTCATGTACCTCGTGCAGTACATAGATGTTGATTCATATGGGTGGGCCATATGTTTTCCATGCTTCAACCCCATGAAGGGAATTCTCACAAGGAAAATTGTTTAGATACAAATAATATTGTATTTGTTGATCCATGGTCATCCACCACCAGGTCAAGCTTGGGCTTTAAGTAGAGCTGGCTCAACAAGGGCGACATGAACCAAGAAGAAAAAAAAAAACTCACCGGCATGGCCCTAGATAATAAAATCACAATTACACAGTATGATATACAACCTTCGTCCCACAAGAAATGCAACCGTTTGCCTACCAGGCTTGCCGAGGCAAACTTTGGCACAATGGAATGATCAAACATTGTGAAACGCAAATTTGTCATGAAACATTAGTCGTAATATAAGTTTATTTCATATGGCGGTTGTGAGACGGTCCTAACATTGTAAGATATAAGAACGAAACTCCTTAAATTGCATGTTGAATAGTTATTTTTAAGAAATGTTGCACTTCTGTGGGACGGAAGGAATATTTCTTTAGACATTTCCACCAATAATTCAACAGAATAAAAATTGATTTCTTCTTTTCAGGTTACAGAAAATTGATAATAAAGAACAGAATGTGGGCAAATAATATTATATCATTTTCCTCTTACATCACATTTGGTGACTAGAACTTCTAGGTCATCCTAACTGACAATGACAATGACAACGACAACGACAACATGGACTATCCAAAAAAAAAAAAACAGTAAAAGAAAAGAAACAAACATCCTAAAAGAAAAGAAACAAACTTTCATACAGATGTTTCTCAATTTGAAAAGAATTTCCTAGAAGTAATTCAATGAAATAAAACATAAACTTTTATATCAACGGTTACTCTACACTTTAAGCTGTTGCACCCTCATTCTATCCTCCCAGCTTCTATCCACATGTAGGCTGTTGAAGTTGGTGTCAAGATCTAAATGAGAGTGTGGTCTTGTTTTGGAGTTTGGCCGAGGAGTTGCACGAGCGATGTGCACGGCCCATGCGTGGATGGCATGGCCATGCATGGCACATCTTGGTGTTTCTAAGCACAACGTCTTTTGGTCGTGAGTGGTGGCACGGCCCGTGCATTCTGGAGTCCTGATGTTATTGAGCATGGCCTAGCATGGTCGTGCATGACAGACACGGGCCATGCGGATTATCTTCCAAGATTTGTGTTCTCTGTTTAATTATAGGGTCTATAAATACACCCTTGTATCCAATCTTTTATGTACGAGAGAGTGAGATCAAAACACAAAGATTCCTCTAGGGTTTGATAAGCGAAACACAAGAAAAATCAAACGGATTCGGGTAGAGACGATCATTATAATCAAGTTATTGATTAGTGATTCGTTTTCCCGTAGATTTTTCTTCCCCTTGAGGGTTTTCCCACATAAATTCCTTGTGTCGTTTTTGCGTTCGTTATTCTTTGATTGCTCTTCGTGCTTGGTTGTTCATGTTAGTTATCAACTTTGGAGGCGCTTAATCCTAACAAGGGGTATCAAAGCCTTAAGTTACGAGGGCAACGATGAAAGATTGAATCTTACGAATAAAGACTCGATTTTTCAGATCGGATTTAGTTTGTCGAAGGGGATATTCAAAGACTAGGGTTCGTTAGATTTTGCACAATTAGAAAGATTTGAAAAAAACCTACTCATGTTTGGGATTTTTATTCCGTCCCTAACCGGTCCCAAATCCGGATAAAATGATGAGGGTTGTGTGTTAGATAGCTGACAGACAACACGTAAAAAGTCTCGTTCGATCTCTCGACATGAATATGACGACTTATGAAAATTTTCTTCAAGGTTTACAACACTATTACGGTTCGTGCCTTCATTCTACAGTACGGAGGCCGAGAAGAAGAGGAAGTTTTTGAAGGGTCTCAGCTGGAGGCTCAGAAACAGCCTGATGAGTCACACGTTTGTTTCCTACCAACAAATGTACGACAAGGCTGTGAACCTGGAGCGATCTTATAAAGAGAAGGACGCGGTCTTTGCTGAGAAAAAGCGCAAGCGGGACGACGTCAAGGCGGGCAAGTCCGGTGGATTCCGACATCCTGGTGCACCCCAGAGGACGTACCAGGGTGGACCTTCAGCAAGCTCAGCAAGCGTGGCACAGGGAGGCGAAAACCAGCCGGGACGCTCTACCAATCCACAATTCGGACAGCGAAGCGGTCAAGGACCAACCCAGAGGGGAGGACACTCTCTACATACAATTTTAAATAATTATTGATAAACTGTTCTGGAAACTAGACTTCCATACCTTTTCATTGATATAAGGCTTGTCTTTTAAAACTTTTTAAAATGAGCAAAGATCGCTACATCGACGTCCGGATATAGTGAAAAATGAGCAAGTGTTCCAACATCGCGGACGAATGCGGTTAAAAAAATTAGTCCAGAAAAATAAAGTTCGTTTACCTAGTTGAAACATTGGGACCTTGAATGAAAAACTTTTAGAGGTAGTAGACACAATGGTTAAAAGGGGGATTCATATCGCTTGCTTACAAGAAACGAAGTGGACCGAAAATAAGGCTAAGATTATTCAAAATACGGGGTTCAAGCTATGATATTGTGGTCAAAATCGGACTAGGAAAGAGTTGGTATAATTATGCATAAAGAGTTTGTAGAAAATGTGATTAGTATCAAGCGTTGGAGAGATCGGGTGATTTCTATTAAGGTGTTGATTGGGAAGAAAGTGATTAATGTGATAAGTGCTTATGCCCCGCAAGTAGGTCTTAGAGAAGATGCTAAGGTTCAGTTTTGGGAAGACATGGATGAAATAGTGCAGTCGATCCCTGAGAGGGAAAAAGTCTTTATTGGTGAGGATCTAAATGGACATGTCGGTGAGGAGAAGGATGGTTACTCAGAGGTTCACGGAGGATTTGGTTTTGTTGAGAGAAATGTAGAAGGGAGAAGTATATTGGATTTTGATGTGACATATGACTTTATGGTTGCCAATACCTTCTTTAAAAAGCATGAAGAGCATTTGATAACCTTTAAGAGTGATTTATACAAGTTTTCAGATTGATTACTTTCTTATGAGGCGAAGATATCCGAAGGATTGCAAGGACTGTAAGGTTATCCCCGAAGAATATTTGACCATTCAACACTGTTTGTTAGTTATAGATGTATTTCTGTCTCAAAAAGAAATGAAGAAAACAAAATATAATCTTATAAGGACAAAATGGTGGAACTTAAAAGGAGATAGCAAAAGTTTTTCAGAGAGAGGTTGTCGAGAGAAGGTCCATGGACATTTGACAAGAGTGCATGTGTGATGTGGGATGTGAAGGCTGATTATATCCGACGTGTAGCGAAGGAGACATTAGGACAATCTAAGGGCCAACCACCGTTGGATAAAGAGGGGTGGAGGCTTAAAGAGATTCAAGATAAGATAAAGTATAAGAAAGAATGTTACAAGGCTCTGTTTAAATGTCATAGTGATGAAAATTTGGAGAAGCATAGGCACGTCAAAAAAGAAGCTAAATATGTTGTGAGCGATGCGAAAAATAAATCGTATGAGAATTGTATGAAAGACTGAACACAAAAGAAGGGGAAAAAGAAATGCTTAAGTTAGCTAGATTAAGAGACGGAAAAACTAAGGATTTAGGTCAGGTAAAGTATGTTAAGGACGATGCCGAGCATATTCTTACGACTGATGAGGACATTAAGGAAAGATGGAGAGAGTATTTTGACAAACTCTTTAATGGCACAAGGGAAGTGGCTCTGAATGAAACAAGTGGAAATATAGATGTGATGATAAACTGATGTTACTTTCGTCGCATTGGGACAGAAGAAGTTAAGGAGGCTTTAAAGCGGATGAGCTCAAGAAAATCTATGGGTTCAGATGAAATCCCGATCGAAACTTGAAAATGCCTTGGGATAGAAGGAGTTAATTGGTTGACAAAACTCTTCAATAAAATTTTGATGGATAAGAAGATGCCTGATGAGTGGAGAATGAGTACTTTGATTCCCATATACAAAAACAAAGGAGATGTTCAAAACTGCTCCATTTACAGAGGAATCAAACTTATGAGTCACAATATGAAGTTATGAGAGAAAGTGATGAAGCATATTGACGTGAGGTATCACAAAATTCGAGAATAGGTTGATTCTCGAGATAAAGACTTGATTAAGGTTCACACCAAGGAGAATGTTGTCGATATGCTTACCAAGGTCGTTCTAGCAGTCAAGACTTGATTAATGTCACCTCTTGTTAAGCTCGTGGTGGAGCGTCCCCTACCACATGAAAGGGGACGCAAGTTTGTGCCCGATAGGGATACGAGGTTATTCGATCAATTGCTTGTGATTCGGATAATTTCAAACAGGTTCTCGAGCTCTTTACGACAAGATGGAGATTGTTGAAGTTGTCGTCAAGATCTAAATGAGAGAGTGGTTTTGTTTTGGAGTTTGGCTGAGGAGTTACACGAGTAGATGTGCACGGCCGTGCGTGGATAGTACGGCCGTGCACGGTTGAATCTTGGTGTTTCTGAGCATGGTGTCTTCTGGTCGTGCGTGGTGGCACGGCCCGTGCATTCTGGAGTCCTGATGTTATTGAGCACGACCTGGCATAGCCGTGCGGGACGTGCAAATTATCTTCCGAGATTTGTTTTCTTCGTTTTTATTAGAGGGTCTATCAATACACCCTTATATCCAGTTTTGTATGCACGAGAGAGTGAGATCAAAACACAAATATTTCTCTAGGATTTGATGAGTAAACCACAAACGAGATCGAGTGGGTTCGGGTAGAGACCATCACTCTAATCGGGTTATGGATTAGTGATTCGTTTTCCCGTGGGCTTTTCTTTCTCTTGAGGGTTATCCCGCGTAAATTCCTACAAATAGGCTTTTCCTAACATAGGCTTTTCCTTCCATTGAAACATGAGCCCCTCCCAAATTCCTATAAATAGCTCCCTACATGAAATCACACTTGCAACATAAATCCTTCGAGAACAAGCATCTGCTATCTCACTTTATCGTCTAGGACATCAGCCATCATCTTACGCCTTCAAAATCCAAAGTTTCTTTCATCACTGAAGACCTATGACAGAGAAACACCAAAGTTTCAGACTATTTGCATTGGAAGGGACTTGGGAGGTATGGCATGGAACTCTCATTCAAGGATGTTCTCACTCTCATCTTTTTCCTCTCATTTGTCTATGATCGCAAGGGTTGACTTATGTAATCATCATTAGTCAAAGGGTCGCTATTTCCAGATTTATGAAATCAAAAACCCAAGAAGCCCACCACCAGTCTCCCAACAAGAAGAGCTATAGGGGAAAAAAAAAAACTCAAGCTAAATCAGCTTATGAAAAAATGTAACAAAATCCTAGATCAACTTCTTACCTTCACAATCACATTCACAATCACAAAGGCTTCCAGCTATCCATCCTCTTATAAGAGGAACACGATATTGAATGGCATAAAAATCTGAGGAGGAGAAACTTCCCAAGAGTTGAGGGGATCATAGCTCAAGACTATGACTAAAACATGTTCACCACCTATGTTAGATTTCATTTGTACCTTAAATTGTTCTAGTTGCCCTTACTGAGGGACCAATATCGCATAATTATTTAAAGGGAAAAAGGCGTGTGACTACTGTCTAATGTTAAAAGGATTGTTGATATCAAAACTATGCACATGAATGGTTAAGAATACAATAAAAGTATTTTATTTTTGTCATTCATTCGTGTTGTTTCGATCTTAACCATTAAATTATCATTAGACACATGGTGTGTTAAGTCACACAATCCTCAAACCTTGATTTTTTTTTTCAATTTTTTTTTTTCAAGTTCTTTCATGGTGCCCATTCTTCCACTCACTCGTCCGTTTGGAGAATTTCCCAACTCCACATGTACCAAAAACACACGAAATTCAGCATAACCCATACAAACCAATACAGAATTCAATCAAAAGTTTTGCAAGCCTCGATCAAACACGAGCCAACAACAAACAAAATCCCCGAATATCAAAAACCACCTCAGCAACCATACCCGACCGAGCAAGACAATCAGATCAAACCACAACAAAATCCCCGAATATCAAAACCCACGAAAGAGAACTGCAAAGTTGAAAAACCACCTGCTGAGAGGTGACGTAGGCGGTTCGAGGCACGACGTGGACGCGAATGTGAGGAGGGTAAGGCGAGAGGACCGTACAGTCGTCGTCGCCGTAAACCGATCGCACCGCTTCCACTTCCATCATCACCTCCTCTTCTTTCGACATCGCCGAGGAGAAGGACAAAGTGAGGAGGACGGCGAAAGTGATCGGCGAGGGAAGGAGGAAGAGATTGGAGGGGTTAGAGGGAGAACATCAAGGCAGTACTGTAGAAGGCTGCGGAGTGCGGATGTTTTCTTCCTCGATGGAACAAAATGCTCTTTTCTTCCTCTCTAGGTTTTTTTCCCCTTCTGTATTTTTCTTCGTTTTTTCGAATATCTCCAAAATATGATTCAGGGGAAACTGTTTGTGCAGTTGCCAAATAGTATACCTGTAAACTACAAACAAATCCCAATCCCAATGATCTTTCGGCAAATTGGGGATAAATCCGAGTGGACCTATCAACTACATTTTGCTCCATACTATGTATAATAGCATATATTGCTTCCCTAAATCAAATCCAAATATATTTTATTCATCATTAATCATAATGGAAAAGAATCTTCCTATTCTCCTGTTTTCTCTCAATAAATTGTCTCCTTCATGAATTCACCCACCACTGCTGCGCGGCAATCTTGCATTCAACAAATTCATCATTTTCATGTAATGTGAAATGGATTTACATTCATTAACCTCATTTTCATCAAATTTATCTTGATTCGGTTGGATTGCAATAGTGAAAATGCTCCATTTGACCGAAATGAAGACATGTGCAAAATTTTATTATTCAACCACATTTGAAGACTCAATTAAGCTGAAATCGGTTGGATTTGTATGATTTTGATTTTGTCATCCACATATTCGAGGTATGTTTATAATGTGTTCCTCAATTCGGTTGGTTTCATGTGGATAGAGCTAAAATCCAATTCAAGGCTCTCGTTTTGCCTTATTGGTACAGATTGCAAGTTGTTTACGATGTCTGGTAGCAATTGTCATGTACCACTCGACATTGAGTTAGTTGCACTATGTAGATATGAAAATGAGTGCCACTCCATCTCCATCCGCAAATCAATGTTCCTAGTAGATGTGTATGAAAAACTAATGAACAAATATCCATAAATTAATCCGATTTTGATGACATTGAGATACCGTGCTCCTCAACTTCAAACTCAAGTTACACTAACCGATGATAGTGATATGTCGAACATGTGCTATATCTACACATGTGCAAATTCGGGCATTATTGAAATGGTTGCATCCAAGAAAACAGATCCTCCTCCTGCAAGATTATCCTCTTCCAGTGTTCATCAAGATTTAAGATAAACAATTCAATATTTTTGTGAGTTTGGTTATTTGATTGTGCCTAGACTTGAACTGAGATAGGTAAAACGGCATCGTATACTTTATTACAGATTTTGTAAAATTTAGAAACGATGCGGTATATTATTATCAAATCTTGTTTGTTAGTCGTTTCCTTTACAAGCGTAATTTACAATGAGGCTAATACGTACTTGGTTTTCTTTTTTCTTAGGTCGTTAATTGAAGAAAATCCAACCGCCATTACTGCTTCTAGCACGGAAAAAATTACCATTGAGTCATGACGTGATTGTATTCGAGAGAAAGGTCGGGTGTTTGTTGATGTCGATGACTTTCGTGTCGCGGTAAGAAAGTCATTGCGACAAACCGGGATTTCAAGTTCACAAAAAATGAAAGCGAGAAGATAATTGTGGTTTGTCCTAAAGATCCTTGCAAGTGGCGTATATATGTAGCAAAATCCAAACGTTCAAGAGACTTTATGATTCGTCGTTGTTGTCTGACACATATATGTGAGATTGGTTTACCAAGTAGAGGACATGCAAAAGCGAAGGCGGTATGGGTTTCAAATATCGTAAAGAGAAAGTTGAGACAGACACCAGGATATCGGCCTACTGAGATTGTGACTGATATTCAATGAAATTATGGAGTCCAACTTCGATATCATCATGCATGACATGACAAGGAAGTTGTTTCAGGAGAAATCCATGGTAAAGCTAGATGCTTTTATGATCAGTTGAGATGGTATTGCACTAACTTGAAGATAGCGAATACAGGAAGCCTAACAGAGTACGAACTCGAGAGTGGTACTTCTCAATTCAAGCGACTCTTCATTTATTTTAGGACGTGCTTAATTGGTTTTATGAGTGGCTACCGACCTGCTGTGTTCTTGGATAGCACGTTCATTAAACATAGGTATAGAGGCTGTCTTTTAAGTGCTACTGTGAAGAATACAGATGGAGGACTTTTGCCTATTGCTTTTGCCGTTGTTAGTGCAGAAAATAATGAGAACTAGGAACGGTTTTGTATTCGGTTGGGGAATGCCTTGTTACCCTTTAATGGTGGAGTTTGGAATCGATATGTGTTTTTTTCTAATCGTCATAGTGGACTTTTGCGTGCTGTACCATTATGCTTCCCTCGAGCTCATCATTCTTATTGTCTTCGACACCTTGTCGACAACTTCAAGAAGAAGGTGCATATCATTAAACCCTTCTTGTTTTCTTTCGAAATATGTATGTTACCTGATAGATCTCATGTTTTGTTCTCCTAATTATTTGTATAGGTGCTAACAAAGTATCCGATATTGAACAAGAAGAATTGGTGTACTGTTTTCAAGAATGCTGCATATGCAATGACGAACGAAGAGTTTGCGTTGAACATCAACAAGATTCTTGGGAAGATGGAGCTAGCTCGTCATTTCATTGCAAAATCCAATCCGGAGTGTTGGTCCAACGCTTTATTTCCTAATTATCGATGGGGTATCATGATGAATAATTTAGCCGAAAGTTCAATAGTTGGTGTAATAGTCCAAAATTTTGATATTAAATATACAAATATATATATATAACGCTATTTAAGAATACGAACGATATAACGAATACGTA
>JAOVYX010021175.1:0-16101 GCA_035668315.1 Drosera spatulata | reverse complement strand
CTGAGAACACGCATTCACCACGCAAAGCACCTTAACCTCATCCAGCCCAACCCCAAACCCTATCCCCATCATCTCCTTATACAAACAAACCGCCTCGACAGGCCGCCCTCGCCGAGCAAAACAATCCATTAATATAGTCCAGTCAACAGTGTCCTTGTCCCTAAGGGGAATTTTGTCGAACACCTTGCGTGCGTACACGAAATGACCGCGACGACAGTACATGCGGAGAACGGCGTTGGGGATGAAGGAATTGGGGATGGTGAAGAGACCGGAGACGATGGCGGCGGCGTGGAGGGAGGGGCCGGAGAAGAGGGAGGAGTGGCGGTGGAGGGATTGTGGGGTTGTGGTGTTGCTGTGAATGGGCCATCTCATGTGGTGATGGTGGAAACAATGGGAAGATGGCGGCGGCGGCGGCGAGGAGGTGAGGTTGGTCTCTTCTATAAGATCCTTCAGCGAGAGTTCTTGCACGAAAGATGTTATGGAGGAGAAATGAAGAAAAGAACAAAAGAATATTATGTTATTTTCATCTAGCTATTTTCATAGAATAATAATTCAAAGAATATCTCTCCAAAATTTGTGTGAATATTATGTTATTTAGAACGATTAATTATATTAAAATATCTAAATTTATATTTTAATATTTAAAATATTTATTTAGACATCTGATTACATTTTTATTTTTATTTAAATATATAAAAATAAATAAATGACATGAATATCCGACCCATCTTCTTCCTCCCTCAATCGTTGTTCACCCTCACTACCCAACAACCACCTTGTCCACCATCTTGCTTCTCGCCTCCGAAAACGACGACTGTCAAACAAAAACAGCTTCAAAATTAGAGCTATGTCGTCATCCCATCATCAAGCACTTCCAAACACCATCACAAGCCCTTCACCGGAATCATCCGACGAGCTGCGTCTTATGGTGAGCTTCGACGGCCACATAGTCCCGGCTACATCGACGACGACACACCAACACCGACAACGTCGTCGTCCTTAGCCTCCGCCTCTCCCTCCCCGACCTCCTCTCCCGCCTCTCCAACAACTTCAGCAACAAACAAAACATGAGTTCGTTCGTGGTGAAGTAGCATGTCCCCGGTAACCATCTTTGTCTCCAGTGACGAAGACCTCGAAATCCTAATCGACGAGTATAATCGATTATTGTCTCCTCCCTAGTCATCGAGATTGAGGCTGTTTTCGTTTCCGACGAAGGGGAAAGGAACCACGATGTTGGTTGCGGCGGCGGTGAGGTCGACGGAGTGGTTTCTGGGGGAGTTGAATTGGAGAAGAGTGGTGGTGGTGGAGAGTCGAAGGGGAATTCAGAGGCAAAGGAGGGATGAGGGGAAGTTAGCGATGAATTTGGTGTCGGGGGTCGTCGATTGGATTCAAACAATTGTCTCCTCATCCTCTGAAGCTCCAAATAGTCGCAACCAAGATGGTAGCAATGACACTATTGGGATCCTGTACAGAGGATATCATAGAATGTAATCAAATTAACGAATGTAATTTGGAATCCTGCAGTGAAGTCGACGATTTCGATCGAGGAGAATGTTCAGTTCATCTCGATTGAGAATATGAAATTCGCATTTAAAAATGTTCATTTTATATCATATCTAAATAATGTTCCATTCATATCTAAATAAATGTTCAATTTCTCAATAATAAGAGACAATGCACAACTTGAATAATATTTAGTTCATAATTAAGTAATATGCAATTCGTACGTAAATAATTTGAAATTCACATTTAATAATATATAATTCATTAACTAGTGTTATTTAGTTCATATTTAATAATAACTAGTTCACGTATTAATAATATGCAATTCAATATAAGCAGCATGTACTTCACAATTCATATAAATAACATTTCAAATTTATGTTTTAATAATGCACTGTTTATATTGTTTACATTTCAGGTGAATATTCGTAATGTTAGATTTGGTGTCTTAAATAACATAACATTGAATTATCAATCTTTATTGTATGTCTGATTGTAACTCATATATATCCACGTCAATCGAGTTCCAATAATATTGGAAAGAAATGATTAAACGATTGCGATACATAAATTTGTTTTTCTATGAAACAAATCAACTATGAAGAATGTAAAGTTTTTAGTTAAATCAAGCATTTTTATGAACTTTGTTCTTCCATGTTTAAACTTCTATTGAACAATGTAATGTTATAATATCTTATAATGATATTCAACTTTGAACATTGAAATTTATTCTACATTTAATTATGTTTACACTCTTATTGTCATATCATCGTTCAAACAAGGAAAAAAAATTAACAGTTCAATTGTTTCAAGAATAACAGTATATATAGCAATAAAAAATAGTTCACATAACCATAATATCATTTACCCTATAAATAACATTTCATATATCCATAACGTGATATGTGGTCTCTCCGTTTCACATATCACATAGCTTGAACTTCGTCATCTTACATAACAATGTAATATCGTATTATCATGACGTTCAAGTTTAAGTATATAAAGTCTTGTATATCATGACGTTAAAATTTGAATAATTAATAACATCCTTCGTTTAATTACATTGCATTGGTATTGTTGTATTACATTATTGTCCAGACCAACAGTTTATGTGGTTTTACACATAGTTCATATTGAACTTGTTTGGGTTCATAATATGAAACTTACAGTTTATATATCGACGTCATCAGCTTACATATCATAATGTAGAAAAATCACATTTCGTACAACATACTCACAGTTCACACAATAAAAAATACTAACAGTTTGTATAGCATCACTTATAGTTCACATGTCATTTACATTTTGCGCAGCATCATTTTCTTTTCTCTATTTCACGGGATAATTCGATCAAATGAATATCTTTTCTTTCTCACACGAGTCACGGTCCTTTTCTTCATAAATTGAACAATTAAGACGAATCGCTCAGGTGGTTTATTTTTGATACCATAAACACTTTTCGCAGCTTTCAAACCTTTAAAAATAAAGACAAACAAGCATTGTATCAACACAAAATCATACAGCTCAGACATAATAAAGAAACAGTTTATAAAATACAAAGAAGCAGTTCACACAAAGTAAAGAAGCAGTTCACAAAAACAAAGAAATAGTTAACAAAGAAACAGTTCACACATAATAAAAAAACAGTTCATAAATATAAATAAACAGTTCACATATAATAAAAAAAATAGTTCATAAATATAAAGAAAATAATTCACACACAATAAAATAAATAGTTCATAAATATAAAAAATAATTCACACATAATAAAAAAAATAATTCATAAATAAAAAGAAGCAATTCATACAAAAAAAGTCATATCCAGCGAAACATATACGATGTATTCATAATAATACACCAAGATGTTTATTCATATGCCGTGAAGAAGGAGTGATAACTTGATGAAGAAGCTGTCACAGGGAAAATGCACTGATCAATAATAATTCTCTTTTATATCTATATATAATGAGATAGGTCTTCTCAAAATCATTATAAAAGTGTAGCTCTCAACATGCAAGCATACCCGGCCCTCTGCTAGTCACTCTCTTTGAAGGAAAGGGAAAACACAAGCACCCACCAAGACAAAACAATGATTTTGGAGCAGTAGTTGAAAAGAAATCGAACAGGTGAGGAATATTTTAGTCCAAATTTTAGCTCATTTCACATCTTTGATTTTACTATTATATCATTCTCTCAAATTTGTTAATTCTTTTAAATCAAAAGACTCAAAATAAAGATCTGACCTGATATTTGCTTGTTTCAAGATCCGACAATAGTTCTTTAGTAACTTTTGCAAAAAAATCTTCCTGGATGTGGAAAACAACTTCTGGAGGATTAGATGCTCTTCTTGTTGTTGTGTTATTGATGGAGTTGAGGGGAAGGTCGTGATTGAGGTTTTGTATCTTTCCCGGGAGTCAATTAAGCTCTTTTCTTTAATAGGAATTTCTTTCATCTCAAGCCAATTGATGTGCGAACCCTCGTTCTCTTGTCCACCTCGAGATGAATGTACTGTTGGTAAGGAAAATGGAGGGGGCGGAGGAGAGTGTGGAAGGATTTAGTTTGGATTGGATTAGATGTGTGTTAGGTTAAGTTAAATTGAGGTATGATTTGATTAAAATGAGGGTAAAATGGATATTTTAGGTTATTGGGTATCAAATTATAAAACAAACTATAATCAGGTATCTAATGATGCCATAATAAAATTAGGTACTAAAATGTAAGTTGAAAATTTAGTGGGAGTTTAAAATAAATTTCCCTATGAATAAAAATATAAAAAAAATGTAACGATCTGCAACAATGTTAGGGAAAAGTTATGTCATTCCTCTTACCAACATAACAAAATAGTATCTAAGTGAACACGGTAAAGATTTAAATCATTATCAGAGCAAGTCCAAGGGAAATAGGCATTTTTGCCTATAGATAGTTATAATTTGATAATAAATAATATAAAAATATTTAAATTTAATTTTGATTGTCCAGTGGATTAATGTCAAATTTCAACTTTGATGTTCAAATTTTGTTGTTATGCAAATTATTGTCCAATTGACGTCAATATTTTTTTTACTTCCTCTCAAAATGATAATGAGATGGCATATTTATTATTATTTTTTTTCATTATCAAATTTAATAATAAAAATAACCAAAATTAAATTTTAATTATACAAATGTTAGTATTAAAACATAAAAAACAATAACCATAATATAAATTTGACAATCCATATACATTGCTCTCACTATTCCGTGAGAATGGTATTGAAATCAACGTCGTGTTTTCACGGGTGGGTAGATGGTGTGTTTTTTCCGTTTCCTTCTTTCTTAAGGTTCTTTTTGTGAGTAAGTTTAAAGTGGTGTTGAGATTTGAGTCTATCACAAAATCCACCTCTATACTCTCTCATGTGGCAGCAAGAGACACCGGGGGAGAAGCAGCCTCTGCTATCACGACCACAATCAGGTAAAATCCATCTCCAATTTTTCATCATCGATTATTTCGATCGATTGCTCCTTCGAATTCGAACCAACACTGATCGCGATTTCACCGTTGATACACAAAAGCGAAGAGTGATGGCGGCGGCGGAGGAAGCGGCGGAGAATGGAGTTCGTATCAGTACCTTGGGAGAACCGGATCGGTGGTGAACCGGTCCGCGGCCGTCGCCGGAACTGAGGTCAGCGTCGCCGAGATCCGGTCGTCGGCCACGATCGCGTATCCTGAAGTTGATGCGGATAGTAGCGGTATAAGTTTTGAGCTTAATTGTTTTGTTTCGAGCTTGATTATATTGTTTTGAATTGTTGAATGGGATGTTGAGTTATGGAACTATGGAGTTTCTGTTCATACGATTGGATTCGTGTAGCTTTCGAGAATGATCTACTCAACCACATGGGAGAGCGCAAAAATACTACAAGTGCGAACCTAAGAGGTTTAATTGTTGTGAAGAAGCGAGAGCAGGGTTGTTTGATTGAACAAGAGGTTGTTTTCGTTGAGAATTGACCTGTGATCAAAACATTGTGGCAAGGATTGTATGATCGGTAGATCAAACTCATCCTGTAGGATTTACATACTGGATGGGAACATATGTCATTTGATGGGAACATATGTCATATACTATCTCTCGATCGTCTTGTTTCCACGTCATTTGATTAGTATTTCATATGCCTGCACTCTCATTTCTCGTCCACATACCTTTTTGTGAAGCTACATTTCAGTATACAGTAGGGTTCGGAATGGAAAACCTTTACTTTTGTGCTTACGTTCTCTTGACTAGTCGGAATAACTATGTGTTGGACTTGAGCTGCATGTTCTCTTTATTGTCCCTATCCATATGAACCTTGAAGCCGATGTAGAAAGACCTTGTTTCTGTGGATTGATTGGCAAAATTCATGTGTCAACAGAAAAGGCTACTTCGAGCATATAGTGATTTCTTACTTGTAGATCTGCAAAGTGCAAAGGAAAGGTTTGATTTTCACGTCAATTTTCAAATTTGGATGATACATTTTGCAGATCAAGCAGCTGCGTACGGGGGTGGATACGGAGGCAATCTTGGAGGAACTCCGCATGACTTTCAGAGGTGGGATTACGTTTTTTTCTTGTTATCACTTGAAACAATTTAAATCTGGCTGTTCACATCATATAGGCCTTGTTATAATTCTACAATTCACCAAGAAGTGAGTACTTCAACTTTTTATTGCTTTAGTCGTCATCAAACCTGATTCAAAGCTTGTAATTGTTGCTGATCTTGTTTTTCCGCTGATATAAGTTTCACGTAAGTTGTGAAACTATAGAAGCTTTTGTTTGATGAGGAATCTGGACTTCTCCAACATTCTGCAGGCAGGTACTGGACGAGGTAGAGATACGAGAGTTACTGATTGATCATGTAGGTCACAGATGTTGCTGGGGAAGCCGTCCAGCTCGCTCATGGAAGATTAACAGCGTCGAGGACTGCAATGTTTATGTTGGAACCTTGGATACTTTTACAGAGACGAGGGAAATCATAAGAGAGCAAGTGCCATATCCTGGTGGCAAGATAGATGGCAAGGGTAGTCGGCCTGAGCTTGGACTTTGGGAACTTGATCTAAGGGATCAATTTCCTATGCTATTCATCCCAGAAAAGGAAACCCGGGTGAAGGTTCCTCACTCAGAAACTATCGAGAAGTGTACAGGTAGAGATTCAATTGTCTCGACTAAATATGATGTCTCATTCTTGGCCCAAGGTTTTGATTAAATATATGAAGTGAAGAATTGTGTTTGAGTTGATATAGTCTTTTAACAATTCGACAGGATGTGAAGGAAAGGGAAAAATTGTCTGTCCAACTTGCAATGTAAACGAGGAGCCTGGATTTTACAAGGAAAACCAAATGGCTCAGTGCCCAGCTTGTCATGGGAGGGGATTGATCGCTCATAGAGACGGATCCGACTCGATGTATGGTTCTTATGGCATTTTGCTTTTTTTCCACTCCTCCGAGCAAAAAAGTTGGTGCCTGTTTATTTCTTCATCTTATGCTGTTGTCCTTGTTGCTATGTAAATTCTAATCACAGATGTGTGAGGTGCAATGCCAAGGGTAAGATTCCATGTGCAACATGTGGTTCGCTTGGGCTGATTTATTGTGAAACATGCCAGGGTAATGGGTCTCTTCTCTCACGCAGTGTGGCCATCGTGAAATGGTACGTGGAGTAGTTGTGGAGATCTGTGATCTACTGTTCCATGATACATAGACTGTGAACTCACTGATGATTCAGAATTTCATCTAACAGGAAGACACTTCCAGTACGGAGAGTGCTATCCACCAGCGGAGCTGCATCAGTGCCGGATGAGGTCTTCCACAGAGCTAGGGGAGTCCAACTGTGCAATACTCAAGCTTATCAATGCACGCCTGCTTTTTTCGCTGACTCCTATTTCCTGAACAAGTTCTCGTCCGAGGTTATTGCTGAGAGGGCACCGATTTCTCCAACTGCAAAGGTCATCTGTGAGAGGCACATCATATCTGTCGTGCCCGTGACTCGTGTCACCATGGCTCATCGTAACCGGTCCTTCAGCTTCTATATCATCGGTTTCAGTAGAGATGTTTATCTGAAGGACTACCCGGCTAGATTTTGCTGGGGGCTGTCCCCGTGCTTGGAGTGGCTGAAGTTGTGATCAGTGACATCGTTCAACTCGGGCGGAGTCTATCCATGATCAGGTCGAATCTCGGCTCGGCATATTTTTGTATGTATTTGCGGTACTGGTGTACCCTTCTGTAATGAGTCGCATACTGTATACATTCATGAGCTGGGTGCCGTTTATGATGCGACAGACGTTTTTCAGCAATTTTGAACTTTTTGAGTGTAAAAAGTGAAACTGGATTGGAGTTTGTACATCTTTGTTCTGTTTCTCAAATATACACTGTTCTTCGGTGGTGTTCACGTTTCCTGTTCTTTCAGTTTTCGAGCTGTGAATGCAGGAGCACATGTATGAAGTACTCATTGGCCAAATTGGAAGGCTAACGCTAACGATCAGTCTCGAGGCATGAGTGGCTGATCGAGAGATTTGACTAGTAAAACATGCACTGATTACGCTGGATGGTGTTCATTCAGATGTATATGTATACAAGATGTTTGTTTAGCTTGGTAGCAATCAGGGTGTGACTGGCATCTGAATGGAGGGAAACCACCATGATACTGCTGCAGGTGTTAATCCATTGCATTACAAGTTCAAAAACCAGCAGCAACACGACGACAGCGGCACCAAAACGCAGTTCCACCGCTTTTTCCACGGGCGACGGCGATTTCCTCATCCACATAAAACCATATGAAGAAAGGATCCTTGGTGCTTGGTTCTCTGTCACCCTTTTTACCAAGACTCACTTCCAAAGGCTGCAATGGCCCGATCTTTATACGGATGCGCTCAAAGATGAAAGCAAGTATTCTTTTGTTCCATGAAATTCTCCCCTCGAAGGTCAAACTTCCAATTGATCCGAGATAGACTCCGTTTTCAATCCTTTTTCCCTAGCAGACTCATGATAACATAACATATTAGTCATCTGAAACTTAACGAAATGGAGTCATTAACTGGAATAAGAACATGGATAATTCCATTTTATGGCGCTTACTGCAGCATCAAATCTTTGGACAGCAGTCACAGGAAAATATCGCCCTTCCTTCATATTTTTCTACAAGTAAAAAGACTTCAATCATCATCATAAGTTTTCAAAAAGCGAACACAACTCAAGAAAATAGATTGAATGTGAAGATATCTGCACCTCAGCAGCGAATATAAGCATCCATGTTCTGCCAGGAGACTGCGACCCTCCAAGAGTCTCAAGGAATCCTGTGGGATCGAGTTTTGCCTTCTCGATCACGGATAGTGCTGACAGAACTTCCTCTGCGGCAACCTTCCTGGTTTTTGCTGCATTCTTCAACAATTTGATACTTGCCTCTACTTCCTAAACACCACCACCTCCATTTAGTTGAACCAAAGCGAAGCATAGAAATTACACAAAACTTAGAAATACAGTTCAGCACTATTCTCGAAGAACAGATTCAAATCATAGAGGGCAATGACAAAATAGTTTACGGTCGGCAAGGGTAGAAAACCATATATCTCAAGAAAGAAGGTGCAAGATACAATTTGCAGGGCACATCATTAGCAAGCATCATAAGCTATAACCACACTAGCTTATTAAGTACACAACGGAAACACTCTTGAG
Organism: Drosera spatulata; assembly: GCA_035668315.1. NCBI lineage: Eukaryota > Viridiplantae > Streptophyta > Magnoliopsida > Caryophyllales > Droseraceae > Drosera > Drosera spatulata. Next base: position 6,921 of record JAOVYX010021175.1, on the reverse strand, counting down.
CTGAAATTGAGATCTATGAGCAACGGTCCAAAACTCATTTTCATATCACAATAATAATAAAAAAAAAACAAAAAAAAAACATACTACCTCCATCCCATATAGTTTACAACCTTTTGACCAGACACGCGTGTCGATGCAAAGTTTGACACGCGTGCAACGACGATCAAATGTACTTTTTTTTTTTGTAAATTTATCATGAAACATCAATGATTGCGTAAGTGACGTATTTCAACCTAATACATATTTCGGGACGATCGGATGTGATTTTATATGAAGACGAGATTTGTATTCATGCGTATTTTTAACAACCTAATCAAACTTTGACACGAGTACAACGACGATCAATTTTTTTTTGTTGTAAATTTATCGTGAAACATCAATGGTTGTGAAAATTACGTACTTCAACCTAATACATGTTCCGAGACGATCGGATATGATTTGATATGAAAACGAGACTTGTATTCATACGTATAGAATAATGTAAAATACGTACATGTTACAAACTATACGGGATAGTAGGCTGAAACATTGACCAAGAATCATGAGTATAAAGTAGCATGAAACATTGACCAAGAATCACAAAATCCCCTACCAATTTAGGGCTGTAAATGAGTCGAGCCGAGCTGAGCCAGACATGACTTAAACTCGGCTCGTTTAGGTAAATAGTAGGCTCAAGCTTGATTCGAGCCTAATCGAGCCAAGCCTTTCAAACTTGTTTCACAAATAGTAAAGCTTGGGTTCGAATAGACTCGGCTCATTATTCATTCAAACCTAATCGAGCCGAGTCGACCTCGAGTCGAATTGAGCCTTTTTATGAACAAATTATAATATCATTGAAATATAAACAAAAATATTTATTATCAAAATCACAACTTAAAAATTTTGTGCAAAATAAATTTTATACAAAACATATGATTATGAAAGTTAAATATTATGAAGATATATAAACTCGAACAGTAAAAAAACCTTTAATTGAGCCGACTCATGAGTTTATAAATGTCTCAGCTTGTGAGCCTATCAAGACGAGTCATAAGTGACTTGACTCATTTAATTTCAATAGTCTAAATTTAAGCTCAAGCTTGCCCCACGAGCATAATAAGCCATGCTCGAACGAACGTTTATCGACAACCGAGCCAAACGTGTTTGGCTCATTTACGGCCCACCTACCACGGAAAAAAAAAAGATCAAACAAAAACTGATTCAATCAGAGATGAATAAGCAAACCCTACAGGGGTCAGCTGCTGCTCTTGATCCAGAGCCACACCACTGCTGGATTCAGACGCGAGCTCATAATCCTCCTTGTCTAGGGTTGCTCCCACCACCGCGAGTCTCGATCCAACGCCCTTACTCTGAGCCGCCGGCGAAGAAACCGATCTCCGATCACCGGCGCCGCCGACCAAGCAGATACGGTGGTGTGGTGATGTGCGATGTTGAAGAGCAGAATCGAGAGGCGAGTACGTTGTCAATGGAGATGCGATTCGAATTGAGTGCATCGTTCGCTGTTTGCTCTCTTTTGTCTCTGTTTTTCGCCGCTGTTTTTTGCTGCCATTGCCACTTTCGCTTGCCTGGAGCAGCTGTATGACAACCAGAGGTTTTGGATAATGTGCTTCCAAAAAAAACTAAAAATAATAAAATAAAATGAAATAAAATAAAAATGAACATGAAAGTGTGGAACATCGGAAACAGCAATATATATTTTTTACTAAAATAATAAATAAGATTTTTTAAAATACTTATTAAATAATAAAAAATATTATATTTAATATAAAACGAAAACATACGATATATTCTCAAGGTGGTTGTTTTCGTTATCCGTGTTATTTTCGTGCATCTGTCACCTCAGGTTGTTCACTTTTTCTAGTGTCAAAGGTGAGGAGTCGGATCGTCGATTATTGGTCCAAACAACACCCTGAGCTGTTGGTCAATTTCAGCCCTTGATCTCATCACGGTCCAGAAAAAAAGAGTGAAAAAACTGATAAAAGAAAACCCTAAAAACATGTTAAATAATTAAGGGGAAAAAAAACCTTATCTTCTTTTGCTCCGTCCACTGCTCCTGCTTTTTCTCCGCCACCCTCCCGCTTGTTTCAATTGAATCCACACCCTCAATAAAAACAAATTTTTGTTTATCTTTCCCTTCAATGGAATCGACATAATCTTCACTCGGATCGAATCTAAGGTATTTGCACTTAAGTTTTAACTAATGTTGAAATTCATGGGAGAAACTTTGGGGTCTAAATGAGAGCGTTAATGTCAATATCCTGGAGTTTTATTGGCATGGAGTTATCATATATGTGTGATCGACGCATACAACATGTGCAATCGACAAGAACATATATGTGTGATCGACACATACAACACCTGAAATCACTAAAATGAAACGAGCTCGTAACGAGAGAAGAACAGGCCGGTAATCCCACTCGACCTGAGTGCTACCCACACTGGAATCGCCCCGCCTTCTTCAACGGGAAAGTTGCCGACGTGTTGGGTCATATCGGCCCTGATAAAACCTGGACAGATGCAGTTGATGCTGATGTTTGTGTATTTCTTGGCTAACGATCTTGTGTAAGCATTCATGGTCACCTTTGAGACGCTATAAGCTGGTAGACAAACAGACCAGCCTTTCGCAGCGTATGTATCAGCTTTCAGGTCTAGTAGGAACTCCTTTATAACCGCATCCAGTTTCACTTCGGTCAGATCATCAATGTTTGCTAGGATCCCTTCTGCCCACTCATTGTTGATGTACTAAAACAAAAAACAACCAATGTGGAATAGAAAGCTTATAATCTTGAATCAAGGAAGTCGTTTGATAGGTGAATTTTGGTGCATATATCTTGTTATTTGGAGACAGCAACGACTGCTTAGATCTCGTACCTGAAGCTGTCCTGCCAAGGAAGAAACATTGACGATCCTAGGTGAATCGGATGCCTGAAGCAGTGGAAGAAATGCTTCCACCATCCTTTTCATACCGTAAAAGTTCGCATCAATGCATTCTTCTGCCATTTCATATGTTTGGGACGTAATTCCCATGAAAATAATCGGATCTACTTCAGCCTGCATGCAACCAGCATATATCACCACAAACAAAACTTAAAATGTATTAGAACAACGAGAATGTCATTCAGTGCGAGACATGGGAAAACATACAACTCCAGCTGCCTGAGCTTTAAGAGCTTCACTGTCGAAATGGACTCCCAGAAGGGCAGCATTGTTGACCTGCAGAGTGCAGATTACATTCTTAGATATGTCAGAATGTGTTGTGTCGAAATCTGATTCACCCAACCTAAGTCACTGCACCCGTGGTCAGGTCAATCACCTTACTAATTAAGTCATTGTACCTGTAGTCACGTTAATTACCTTACCAATACAACAACACCAACATTATCAATTATATTGAACAAGTGACAAGGCATGAGCTACGAGGAAACACATACAAACCAAGATATCGAGCTTGCCAAACTTCGCTTTCACGAAATCGGCAAGAACAACCACGCTTTTGGAGTCCGTCACATCCAGCTGATGAAAACGGGCATAGTCCGATAGCCCATGACTACGAAGCCTCTCTAGCGCTTCCAACCCCTTCTTTGAGTCCCTAGCGGTTAGGATGACCGTTACACCACGAGAAGCGAACTGCCTACATGCTTCGAACTTGATCCCCTTGTTTGATCCAGTGACCACTGCATATCTGTTACGATCATTATATTGAGATAATTTCTCCAAGGTTAAATATTTCTCATCATAGTGGAGTAGAAGGGAGCTCAGCTGAATCTTACCTTTTCGTTCCAAGATTGGAGGAAAACTCACTAGACATTGTTGTATGTATGATCGAAGGTTTTCTATTCCTCCTATGCTGTTGAGAAAGGACGCAGTCGAGAAAGCTTTGCGGTATTGATGGACCAGAATAGATCAGGTTTACTATGGACCACCATAATAATTTCTAAAGTGTAGCATTTCGGTACAACAGACAACAATAAAAATTAGGGATAATTATGCAAAAGTATCTAATAAAAACTTCATTTACGTTTTATTACTCATTTTGATTTTTATTGTTTATATACATGAAACTAAAGTGCACAGACGTATAACAGAATTCACAGAATCATTATTTACAAATTCACAATTCACAAATGTTAACGTAAATGAACCTTCCATTCAATATTTTTGTCTAATTTTGTTTTAAATATTAATAGTGGAAACATATTCAAAATGAGTGGAGGAATGATGGTCAACAAATGAACCTCAAGTGGCTGTCAATTCTGATCCTGAAAATAAATTGTCAACAGCGGCCAAATCACCAGATTATCATCGGTATCATGAACTTTAAAGCGAAATCGATATCAAGAAAGTTTACTGACTTCTGACAAAAATAACATCGAGACTGCCGGTAGTTACGAAGCCATATAACACCAAATGGATGAATGAATAAGAGCGATCCGTGAAAAATGATCGTAAGACCTTATGATTCTACAAATAGAATGTCAATTCCAGGTAGATTACGGGAATATCTTTGATATTATGAACTTCGAAGAAATAACAAAAAGTGTCGAACTTTGAACAAGGGGGCGATTATTCCTTCCCTTGGAGCAACTTCACTCGAAGGAGGCGACTTCGTTCCCTTGGAAGAAGAGGCCAGACGCGCCATTAGGCTCGAGCGCCAACCTTACTTGAAAAGCAGCGCCTTCTTCAGCGGATAAGTTGCCAACTCCACAAACCATGCTCGTCCTAACGAAACCTGGGCATACACAGTTGGTGCTGATGTTCGGGTACGTCTTGGCCAGCAATCGCGTGTAAGCGTTCAGTGTAGCCTTCGAAACCATATAAGCAGGTCCAAGAGTTGGCCAACCTTTCTCGGCGTGTGATCCGTCCTTTAAATCATGCAGGAACTCGGTTACAACCTTGACCAGTTTTTCTTCGGTGAGATTATCAACATTGTAGAGGATCCCTTTTGCCCATTCATTCTGCATGAACTGAAGCAAACAACATGATGGTTCTTACATGTTTTCAAAAAATGCAATGATTGACCAACTAATCCTTTTTGACATCGGTGATCCTAGTTGATAGTGTACCTGGAGCTTCCCTGAAACAGAGCTAACATTGACGATCCTTGGTGAATCAGATAACTGAAGGAGCGGAAGAAGTGCTTGGACCATCCTTCTCACGCCGTAAAAGTTTGTATCGATGCATGCTTCCGCCAATTCGTATGTTTGTGTAGCATTTTCTACGAAGGCACTCAGATCTACTTGCTCCTGCACCGTAGAATAAGCAGCGAAATTCATAACCTATGAATGTACTATTCGTCAACATAAGAAAGAAGGTCCAAGGAAACCTATTGCAAGGACAATACAAAGTATAGGAGGATTCAGTTTTCTCCTCTTGCAGCTTTTAGTTAAGTTTTTTTGTTTCCAAGCATAGTGAATCCTAATACTCGTCTTATTTGTCACCAAGGAAGTGTTGAAAGTACAAATTGATTTCTGAATTTGCTTTGATCTCGAGGAACTTACAAGAACAGCTGCTCGAGCTCTCAAACCATCAGCGTCCAGGTGGACTCCGAGAATTCCTCCATTGTTGACCTGCAGTATCATGAACAGTGTACGGACATAGTCATTATTTACACAATATTCCGGTGAACAGTATTCCGATAGGAACAGTGTTTGAGAGGCTCGGTAAACCGTACTCCGGCTGAAGCAGTTATGACGGCCTGTTATCTGGTAAACAGGTCACCCTCCTTAGCATTATCGATGAAGACACCTTATGAGGTTTGGTCTGATAAGCCTGCTGATTATTACAACCTTCGTGTTTTCGGTTGTCCTGTATACTATCATGTTAGCGAAGGGAAGTTGCAACTTAGGGCCAAGAAGGCCATCTTTCTTGGATATCAACTAGATGTGAAGGGATACAGATTGTACTCTATTGATTCATCATCACCTGAAATCATCATCAGTAGAGATTTCACATTTAACGAGGAGTCAATGTTAGCCAAGAAAGTTGAGCAACAAGGAAGCATTCAGCAACAGGTGGAGCAGACACGACCAGTCGAGAGATCGACATTTGAGGTGGAGTATCGGGATGGGGAATCCTCGAATCCCAACATTTCCACAGATATTTTACAGCCAGTTCAAGAAGTACAAGATCCAGGAGTGGAACCGCTAGTACCAGATCCAATCCAGGTGGGACCTACTCTATAGCAGTACCAACTTAGCCGTGACAGGGAACGACGTGAGATCAGACCCCCAGTTCGTTATGGTTATTCAGATTTGGTGGCATATGCACACATTGTTAGCGAGGCAGTTGAGAATGAACCTTTGTCATTCAGGGAGGCCGTCGCTAGTTCGGAATGTGCGCAGTGGACTGCAGCTATGGAAGAGGAACTAGAGTCTTTTCATAAGAACAATACTTGGACTTTAGTTCACTTGTCGAAGGGAAACCGCACCGTAGGGTGCAAATGGGTGTTCAAAAAGAAGGAAGCAGGCGATTGTGGCAATGTGAGATTCAAGGCCAGATTGGTGGATAAGGGTTTCACTCAGAAGGAAGGTATTGAGTATATTGAAGTTTTTTCTCCTGTAGTCAAACATACATCTATTTCGAGTTCTTCTAACTTAGTTGCTAAGTTCGATCTTGAACTTGAGTAAATGGATGTGAAGACGGCGTTCTTACACGGTGAGCTAGAAGAGGAGATCTATATGCGTCAGGCAAAAGGTTTTCATTACCAGGAATGGAAGATCGGGTCTGTCTTCTGAAAAAATCATTGTACAGATTGAAGCAGTCGTCCCGACAATGGTATCACAGGTTTGACACCTTTATGGCAAGCATTGGATACACATGAAGCCCGTACGATCAGCGTGTATACCATCAGCAACAACCTGATGGGAGTCAGGTATATCTTTTGCTCTATGTAGATGATATGTTGATCGCTGGTAAAGGCAA
>JAOVYX010021174.1:0-16102 GCA_035668315.1 Drosera spatulata | reverse complement strand
CTGGGAGAGTTACGGTTACATGACTAGGTAGGAAGGGACTGAATATCCCTTTAGCGTGCACGCAACGGCAACGAGTGTTGGTCGTGTTTGGTTAAAATTAACCATCCTGGGTCGACTGTAGAGACCACAACGCCTGTTTAATAGCTCCTAGTACAGTCATACTAGGTAACTATATTAAATCCCTGTGATAACTCCTCCCATGTCATCAACTTCTAAAAGTCACGAAGATTAACATGACATGACATGTAATACGAGAAACAAGGTTTGACCTGATCAACTTAAAGTGTTGTTAATATTACTGCTATCCTGTACGTACGTGATTATAAGTATTTATATTCTTTTGTTTGGCATACGATTGCTCGGTGTTGTTTGCATTGTATCCTGGTTGTGCATGGGAAACACATGATATAATAAGCATATTGGACCCCTGAAATGGGCATGTATCCTGTGTTACTGGGCTTCCAAGCTCACGGTTACGTGTTTGTTTCAGATAATAAATGATCGTGGGATGGATCGTCTCACAGCGATGTTGATTAAAGTTGGATTACATAAACGTTTTCTTTGTATTTCTGGATATTTGATTTTCGTAAAATAAAGGATATTATAAGTTGGACATTTTTTTATGGTTCTTATGTTTCTGATACTTAAACCCCCTGTAATCTTGTCGCCTTACTTCGAATGAACTTTGGAGTGGCGATAACGCCACGTGTCAAGCAGGTATTGAATAGAAAATCTTGGGGCGTTACAGTATCATTTCAACCGAGTTGCATGCAACATCCTTCACATTTGTATCATTTCTATTTATATAGTCGATTAATTATCCCATCCCACCAATACTATCCCTCCTTTGATATGAATAAGATTAAAACACTTATAATAATATTGATCACTAATTATGATTATAACTTTGTGAGCAATACAAATATCGACGAGGACGACCATCGATTGTGGTTGACGATCGACGACGGGCGATCGATGGCCGACAACAAGTGGTGGTTGGCGAGGGTCGGGTGGTCGGGTGACGAGCAACAACGAGTGAATGGCCCACGATGGATGACGGACGGCGGTTAGGCGACAATCAACAAAGGCGGGAAGCGAAGATCAGCCGACGAGCGGGGGTTGATAGGGGCCATCACGGGCGACTGTTGGCAACAGGTAAGGGTCCATGGGTGGCGGTAGGTGGGTGATAATGATACTTTTATTCCGATATACAGACGGGATAGATAGTGATACGGGGAAGACGTGATTATACTAAGAGGATTAAAGGTGTTATATCTTTATGAGGAATAAATAATCCATTAATCATTTTTACTATCAAACACAGCATTAACACGATTGTTTAAATATGTGTGTTTAAACTTAAAATAAACAAAAACGATACACCACATGATTGGAAAAAAAGAAAAAAAAAACTATTCATATGACCTCAGCGTTTTCTTCTTCTTTTTATTGTTTTTTTTTTATATATAATTTTTATTATATATAAATATATATAAGGAATATACTTATATGATGTAAAAGTCAGCGTAGGGGATGCTGCAAATACTGGATCTTTATGATTTTAAACTATAATTGAAAAATCTATATTGTAAATTACTGAATATGTACAATCAAGTTTTTAGTGTATTTTATAACTAAAATTTGATTATATAAAATTTTCAATTTACAGTATAAGTTTCTCAATTTACATTATAAAATTTTCAACTTAAAATTTACAACGGTCATTACGCTGTTTTTTGCAGCATCAACGACGTGCGCATATATATTGAGGAAACAAATGACGAAGCCCTTATTACTTAAACTTGAAACCCACCTTTTGGCCGAAATTCCCATTATATCACGAACAAAATCAAAATTAGCATCTATCCAAACATCACTGAAAACTTCAAGACTGATAGAAAACCTAAATGCATAATTTGCTAACCAATCGATTGAAACGGTTTCCCATAACAGTTGTAAAAGTTGTTGATTATGATAAATGAGTTGGGATTACGGATGGGATGTATGAGGTTTTTGTCCGAGAAGTTAAACCGCAACCAATAAATCAATTTGCAACATAACTTTTCGATATTCCAAGACCCATTTTCTTTCTAAACCCATGTCCATTTTCAGTTTTAAAACTTCGTTCAAGTCATAATCAAGAAAAATTAAGTTGAACAATGATCTATAATTTTGTCCTCTATGATCATAATTCATACTCCCTCCATCTCTTTTTTTAATGAACTTGCTCTCTCCATCTTAATTTAATTGTAATGTTTTGATCCAAAATAAGAATTTACGTGTATTTTTTTTTTTTTCGACCGTTGAATTTACGTGTATGTTGAACTGTATAAGTACTGATATTTTTTATCCTTATAGATATTTGAGGGAGAAAAGTTGGGAAAAAAAAGAAAAAAAAATGACTATGGGATGAGTTACGGTTATACATAAAATAAGGATATTTTAATAATTATATATGAAAAATGATTTCAAATAAGTTTCACATAATTTGCATCATTTTGTCATTTATGGATGTCCCAAATTTTTTTACAAAATATCTATTTTTGCAATATTATGTGTGGTTAAAAATTAAAGAAGATGAATGGAGAAATAAATGTGCCGTTGCGAATTAAAATTGAAAGAGGAGATTGAGTAGCATAAGTGAGCAGTATGGGTCTACAAGGAAGAAGGTATACGTGAGCAATATCAGTATAGGTCTTGGTTGAGAGCCACTCCGCCAAGACGAGTAGACGTAGGCTTCGTCATGATCCGGGCGGAAGAGCGAGACTTTTCAAAAACGAGCAAAGAGACGAGGGGACAACCGAAAACAGAGTGGAGATCAGCCAGAGTGAAAGCCAGTTGGTCAAACTCCAACGTATCTCCCATTTTGAAAACAAAATATTATTTCGCTGCAGAGAAAGGAAAGGAGAGAGAGAGAGACAAATGGGATCGAAGCGGGAATCACGGATGATATAAGGAAAGAAGACGATAGGGATCTGTTTGGGAGGGAGAATAATGAGCGGGTAGAATTTGAAAGCGTCATAAGGCAATAATTAACAGCTGGTAATTTTGGGTCCATGGAGGATACAGAGATGACTCAAGTGAATAGCCCAACAAAGAGCAGGAACGGTGGAAACAAGCCCAATGAGCCCTTTGAACTGGGAAACTGGAAGGAGAACTATCGAAGTGGCTAAGAGAGGATGGTGTAGGCTACGAAATGGGCCAAGGCCCATGGACGACTCGGAACGGGTGCTATCATTGTGGGAATAAAGCGAAGCCTTGATGACATTACTAACAAGATAGACCAAAGACTGAGAAGAGAATATATACTATCAAAGGTACCTTCCCTGCAAAACCATGTTCAAACGGCTCTCCCCGGAGATGGTGTCCGGGGAAACGCAGCCATTAATGGCCCTCTGGTGGAACTGTCAGGCTTGGGGAATGCTCGGACAGTTCGACCTCTCAAGCGTTTTCTTGAGATGGAGAATTCCCACCTTTTCTATTCGAGACAAGGTTACGCAAAAAAGATTTGGAGTGGGTTAAAGGCAAATTAGGATTGGAATGTGGAGTGGTGGCGGAGAACGTGGGAAGTGGTGGTGGTTTGGTGTTATTATGGAGCACGAAAATCAGTGTCTTAGTCAAGCGGATATGCTCTATCTATATTTATGCGGTGATAGACGAAGGTGAAATAGGGCCCCAATGGAGAGTTACAGGGTTTTATGGAGAATCAGTGCAATCAAGGAAAAGGGAGGTCTGGGATCTTCTTCGGTCACTAGCAAGAGAGTATACTCATCCTTGTGTATATGAAGGCGATTTCAACAAAATTCTGACAAAATCCGAAAAGAGAGGAGGCAGGGCCAGGGTTCGTAGACTCATAGATGACTTTCAAGAAACCCTAGACGATTGTGGCTTACAGGACTTGGGTTGCATAGGGCCAAAGTTTACATGGGCTCGGAGGTTTCGAGGTGGTCAGTAGGTTTTGGAGAGGTTGGATAGAGTGGTTGTCTCTTCATCTTGGTTAAATGTCCTTCTTTGTGCGCAGGCTAAGAACGTGATGTGCTTTTCTTATGATCACCTTGCTGTTTCACTCAAATTGAGGGCTGAGGACCAGGCCGCCCCAACAGGTGCTGCTTCTAAACTATTTAGATAAGAGAAAGCATGGGATGAAGAAGCGGAGTTCTCTTAGATTGTGGCAGCGGCATGGCGCGATAACCTAGAGGGGGTTAGAGATATCCCAAGAAGAAATTTCAAGGTTTGAGACGGGGGATTGCGAGACAACGGGGTGCTTGGAAGAACTGTACTCTAAACAATTGTCTAGGGAGGTCATGATTGATATTGAGCGCACCAGAAATGGATTAGACGATCTTCTCTATAAGGAAGAGTCGTATTGGGCTCAGCGTTCAAGGATCACTTGGCTATGAGAGGGTGATCATAATACGTCCTTCTTTCACTCCAGGGCTAGTTTTCGTCGCACGAAAAGCGCTATCTGGGGTTTGGAAGACGAAGATGATATATGGATCAAGCACAAGGAAACTATTGGGCAAATGATTGGGGACTTCTTCAGGAACCTCTATGCCTCATAACACGCGAGGACCTGTCTAGCTTTGACTTTGAAGGTTGGACTGCATCCCTATCTGATGACCTAAAAAGGAATCTCGAAAAGGAGTTCGGTGGGCAAGAAGTGACGAATGCTCTTAATGAAATGGGGTCAAACAAGGCCCCTATCCCGGATGGAATGAACACCGTTTCTATAAGACTCACTGAACAACCATAGGTCATGGAGTGACAAAGATGGTACTGGATCTACTTCGAGGAAACGGAGATATTGCATTGATCAACGATACTTTTATAGCCTCTGTCCTAAGGTGCGTTCGCCAAGGAAGGTATCTCAGTTCAGACCGATCAGCCCCTGCAATGTGGTGTACAAGCTCGTCTCCAAGGTGCTAGCAAATAGCATCGGCAGGTTTTGCCCTCCCAGATCTCAGACTCACAGGGAGCATTTGTGAGGGGCGGGCAAATAACAGTTGACATTATAGTGGCCTTCGAAAGCATGCAATATCTGAAAAACAAAAGGAACAAGGGGGTGGGCAACTATGTAATTAAGCTCGATATGGTCAAGGCATATGATCGAGTGGAATAGGATTTTTTCGAGAGGTAATGCAGCATATGGGATTCTCAGACAGATGGATTAACACAACCATGTGTTGCATAACCACCGTATCCTATTCGATTCTCAATGAGGGAATACTATCTACCCCTTTCACCCCATCCTGTGAACTGAGACAATGCGACCCATTATCTTCATACCTCTTCATTATGTGCGCTGATGCGTTTTCCTTCTTGTTGCAGGGGGCTTCGGCTAAAAAAGAGCTTGACAGGGATTCGCATATGCCAAGCAGCTCCAAGAATCAATTATCTGTTGTTCGCAGACAATAGCCCCTTATTGGGACGATCAACAGAGTGTGAGGCACAGAAGCTGCATTGGATACTAATAAACTATGAGCGGGCTTCAGGTCAGAAGGTGAATCGAGATAAACTGTGATGTGTTTCAGCCCTAATACCCCTCTGGAGATCAGACAGGCTTTTGCGACTATCGTAGGGATGCGAGAAGAGTAGGACTTAGGTATCTATCTTGGAATGCCTTCTACTTATGGCCGCTCAAGTAAGGTGTTTTTTTCAGGTGTGAAGGAGAGAACGTGGAAAGCACCGAGGGGCTAGGGAGGGAAGCTCCTATCATGTGCTGGTAAAGAGATATGTATTAAAGCAGTCTTGCAGACAGTTCCCACCTTCCTCATGTCTTGCTTCAGGCTCACCCAAAGGGTTGTATCGCATCGCCGAAGGATATGTGATAGATTTCTATGGGGATCGACGAAAGTACATAAGAAGATCCACTGAATGACATGGGAGCTACTATGTATCCCAAAGTTTCACGGAGGTCTGGGGTTCCATGAGTTTGGTTGTTTCAATAATGCTATGCTAGCAAAACAACTCTGCAACTTGTTACAGAATCCCAATTCACTGGCAGTGAGTGTATTAAGAGCCAAATATTAAGGCCTAGTTGGGCTCCAACCGGTCGTACTTGTGGAGGAGTCTCCTGTCAGCAAGATCCTTGTTCCTGGTGGATCTTAGTAGAGGTGTCGGTAATGGGAACCAAACGAGAGTTTTCCGTGACCCATGAATTCAGGGTATCTGTTACGAACGGATCTATTAATTATAAACATAAACAATAACAAGTGTGCAAAAATAATGAGACAAATATTTTTACGTGGAAACCCTTACGGGAAAAATCACGGACGGTCGCCGACGACGAAGAATCGACTAACCAAATGAGGAAATACAAAAAGAACTATACTCAAAATATTAAGAATCTCATAATAAGAGATAGAGATAATAATCTCTAAAATAAATCCCTTAAACCCTCAATGTATTTTTGTGCGTATATGTATACCGAGATCTCTCAGACTCTTCCTCTCCTTCCTTATCTCCCTGTCACTCAAATCCTCTCTACCTCTCAACTTCTCTCTGCGTCTCATTCCTTTCTCGCCTCTCCTTTTCTTCCTTTTATATGCAGGGAATCACGCGGAAGAACATGGAAGCCACACGCAAGGCCACGCGGGGAGGAAGAGAGCACACGGAAATGCGTATGATTTGAGGCATTTTCAACAAATCTCCATCTTGACTCAAATCAATTTCATTGTCGTCGAGCAACCTCCATCTAAGCTTCAAACGAGTTTAACTGCCCTCCACTCCCAAGAGTTTCAAGCAATGATGAAACTTTGACACAGGAACTGGTTTCGTTAGCATATCAGCTCGATTTTCTGCAGTAGCAATCTTGATCACCTTGACATCTTTAACGTCCCGTACGAAGTAATATCGGATGTCAATGTGTTTGGTCCTCTCGTGATGCATCTGATTACGGGTTAAGTGAATGACAGATGAACTGTCACAGTGAACCACTGTGCTATCTTGCTCCAAACCTAAGTCAGAAACCAAATTCCTCAGTCAAATCGCCTCCTTCACAACTGACGCAACAGTCATGAACTCTACTTCTGTAGTACTCAAAGCTATAATATCCTGCAAAGTTGCCTTCCACGAAACTGGCCCACCACAGAAAGTGAATACATACCCTGTAAGTGATCTCCGACGATCCAGATCTCCAGCATAGTCTGAATCTGAGAACCCTTCAACATTGTTGCTGTTTCCACCTCGCCTTCTATCGTAGACGAGGCTTAATCCCGATGAACCCTTGAGATATCTAAGGATCCATTTCACAGCCTGTCAGTGACCTCTTCCGGGTCTGCCCATATAACGACTAACTACTGACACACCCTGTGACAAATCGAATCGAGTGCATACCATAGCGTACATCAGGGATCCAACTGCACTCGCATAAGACACTGAGGCCATACTCCTCACCTCATCATCAGTCTTCGATGAGAGCTTCAAGGATAGCTTGAAGTGCGCTGCTAAGGGAGTAGAAACTGGTTTGGCATCGTTCATGCCAAATCGATCGAGAAACCTTCTCAATGTACTTCTTCTGGCTCAAGGTCAAGACTCCACGCTTCCTATCCTGCTCGATCTCCATGCCCAAAATTTTCTTTACTGGGCTGAGATCCTTCATATCGAACTCACTACTGAGTTGCACCTTCAACCTGTCAATAGTCCCCTTGCCTCTATCAACGATCAGCATATCATCTACATAGAGCAAAAGATATACCTGACTCCCATCAGGTTGTTGCTGATGATATACACACTGATCGTACGGGTTTCGTGTGTATCCAATGCTTGCCATAAAGATTTCAAACCTGTGATATCATTGTCGAGGCGACTGCTTCAATCCGTATAATGATTTCTTCAGAAGACAGGCATGGTCTTTCATTTCTGACAATGAAAAACCCTCTGGCTGGCGCATATAGATCTCCTCTTCTAGCTCACCGTGTAAGAGCGCCGTCTTCATATCCATTTGCTCAAGTTCAAGGTCGAACTTAGCAACCAAAGTTAGAAGAACTCGAATAGAAGTATGTTTGACTACAGGAGAAAAAACTTCAGTATAGTCAATATCTTCTTTCTGAGTGAACCCCTTAGCAATCAATCTGGTCTTGAATCTCACATTGTCACCATTTGCACCCTACGGTGTGCTTTTCTTTCGGTAAGTGAACTAGAGTCCAAGTGTTGTTCTTATGAAAAGACTGTAGTTGCTCTTCCATAACTGCAGTCCACTGGGCACATTCCGAATTAGCGACGGCCTCCCTGAATGACAAAGGCTCATTCTCAACTGTTTCACTAACAATGTATGCATATGCCATCAAATCTGAATAACCATAACGAACTGGGGGTCTGATCTCACGTCGTTTCCTGTCACGACTAAGTTGGTACTGCTGTAGAGTGGGTTCCACCTGGATTGGATCTGGTACTAGTGGTTCCACTCCTGCATCTTCTGCTTCTTGAACTGGCTGCAAAGCATACTGGTATAGAGTGGGTTCCACTTGGATTGGATCTGGTACTAGTGCTTCCACTCCTGGATCTTCTGCTTCTTGAACTGGCTGTAAAGCATCAGTGGCAATGTTAGGATCTGAGGATTCCCCATCCTGATGCTCCACCTCAAATGTCGATCTCTCGACTGGTCGTGTCTGCTCCACCTACTGTTGAATGCTCCCTTGTTGCTCAACTTTCTTGGGTAACATTGACTTCTCGTCAAATGTGACATCTCGTCTGATGATGATTCTAGGTGACGATGGATCAGTGGAGTACAATCTATATCCCTTCACACTTGGCTGATATCTAAGAAAGATGGCCTGCTTGGTCCTAAGTTGCAACTTCCCTTCGCTAACATGATAATATGCAGGACAACCGGATTGTCTCCGGTATAGTCTCCGGATGAGCCCTTTCTTGTGCTTCTACATCAGCACGGCCATCGTCCTCCCTGGTAGTAGATCTAGACTGTCGGATATCGATCCTAATTCTCCATTACATCCAAATATACATTGGTAAAATTTTTATGTTATCTCCCCCTTTTTATTTTTCGTGTATACACTTTATATTTATAAATCATTAATATAGATGAATTTTTCAAATCCTTATGTGTATTTGGATTGTTATTTTGTAAGTTTTATCACAGTGATGTAGTGAGTACAGCCACTGCATCATTCACAGTCCTTTATGAGGCGTTGTGGACTACCTATTCAGAGATTCCACTACATACGCGTGATCGCATATTCGGTTGGTTCTCGATACGAGCCCGAAATCCCTTTTTTATGTTATCTCTGATTTTATTTCGATATATAAATACACTAAAGAAATTAATTTGTTCTATTATTTCTTTCAAGCGCAGTATACCTGGGATCCATCACTCGATGCACGGGTACGCGCTGGATGGGAGGCGACGTTCAAACATCGTTTCCCAGGCATCTTCTACAAGGCTCAAATCGCTATCATTGAGGGACGATTCAACAGCGTACAGTGGATGCCCTTCGAGCTTCAGATAGAGCTCTTGGAGAGGCAGTGCACGAGTGAGGATTTTCAGACGAAATCCGACATCGCACAGTAGAATCGGGCGAAGGGGACCGCGACACACACTCAGGGTAGTGTGTCCTCCGTCGTCATCGGGAAGAGGATGGTAAGTTTTTATTTTATTTTTTTCATTCGGTACATTTAAGATTTATACGTGTTTTATTATCTCATTAAAAAAAATTTCATAACAGTCATATTGTTGTTTGAACTCATAGTTTTGCTTAAATTGTTTTAGGAGACGGGCTTAAAATGATTGGTCATGGGTTTCGGGGTTTTTATCCAGACTCATAAGAAGTCGGATGTCCCTGGCATTGTAGAGACCATTCAGGCCGGGAAGTCTGTAGCGACCATTCCGCTAGTTGACGAGCCTGCGACATAGCTTCAGGTATCTTTTCTTTCGCTCCTTATTTATTAAATACAATTTCTATTATATTTCACATTACTAATGCATTACAAATTATCTAATATAGAATTCATATTTTGAGCGACTCGGTCAACTGCCTGAGTCGCAGATGGATGAGTCTATCGATACTGAGGTTGCTCAACAGCAGTTTCATGCCGTGACTGATCGGACTTTCTTGGAGATCTCTCGGACCGATAAGGAAAGGGTATATGGCGTCGGCTCAGCTGCGAGTCAATTGTAACCCCGATCCATGCTCAGCTCTTCATCAAGGAGTAAATCGCAGAGCTCTCGGAGAATTCCAGAGGATTATTATCAGCGGAAGAAAGAAGTCCTCATCCTCCGACGGAGCCAGGTCAGGATGAAGCAACAGATGGTCTTTCTGTTCATGAAGATGGACGAGGATCCTTCTACATGTCAGAACGAGACTGATAGAGTTTTTCTTCCTTTTCAACCACCTCCAGACGACGACTCCTGCCCTTCAGAGTAGCGTGATGTTCGACTATCTGGTCATTGATGGTCATTCGGTTGTTGTAAACACTTTATATGTGTATAATTCGAGATTTTAGTTGAATTTAATTGATGGTTGTTTATTTTTGAGTTGATGGATGTTTCAAGTACATGTATTTTTGAGTTGATGAAAAGTTTCCATCATAAAACAGCCTTTTTTTTTGTAGTGCATAGATCAAACAGATGAATTAATGTCATGATCTACTGGAATATATATGAACGAATAAATTTTACCAAATTCCTATTAACTATGTCATGATTTGCTTTTGCTAGGTTCCGATATCTATTTCCATGTCTCATTTGCTTTTCTAGTACTATTAGATTACGTGAAGTAAAGCAACTGTGCTAAAGTTCACGCATGGGATGACGTACTAAACCTTTGATTGGACATCAATTCTCATACTCTACGCTGTTTAAAAAAACAATTATGCAAACCTCTTATCAATCACTTTGGCCTAAAAATTTAACTACATTAATCAAGAGATCATTGAGTGGGTTAAAGTTTAACTCTGTGCTGCCTTGAAAATTTTATCCGAAACTTCTATAAACATTTATGATTTTTTTTATTTTTTTTTGGATGAGTTAAACATTTATGATTCTTAGAAAAATTTATGATTGTTAGATCCATACTCGTTTATCCACCCGTGTAGTAATACAAGGGATATAAAATGAAACATATTAGAAGATCAAGATCTATGAATATATGAATTGAGATGTTTAAATTGTTTATATTTGTTTAAATAAAAAAACTGCATTATTTGTTCTAATCTTGAACAGTTATAATTTTCTAATACGTTATTAAAATAGCCCACATATTTTCACCCATTTCCCATTAGTATAAATATAGATTTAATTTTGATCATTTATCTAGATTTTGGATGGCAAATAAATATCATCATGACATAAATTTTTTTGATAAATAGATATTATATAATTAAGATTTATTAATTCTCTTTTAATTATGATATTTAATTTATTACTGCGAGGCATGATATATCCCTGTGCATATTATGATCTACTAATCCAACGGCTATCATTAATATTGTATTATTTGCTTTTTATTAATATTTTAATTGGCATTGTTTTTATTCAAATAAAACTCAATCGTTAATGATCAAGATCGTCCGATGCGATAAAATACAGTGCTATGTTAATTCACTTAGTATATAATATAGATTTCAATGAAATATCCCTTACTATTTGCTGATTTAGTTAACGGTTGATATCATATATACCAGTTGTACACATAAACTTTATTAGTGGATACTACAAAACCTTTATTTATGCAGTTATGCTCATACGGAGGTTATCTCTCTGAAATCTGATTATTGAATAAAACATATCAATATTAACATAAAAGTATAAAACAAAAACTCACAAATCCTCGTCAATAGACAAAAATCTCTGAATGAATAAATTTGACCAAAAGGAAAGTAGTGCTTTTAAATATAGGAAAATTCTCTTTTCTTTTCTTTTTTCCTTTTCTTTTTTGACAAAAAAAAACATAGGAAAATTCTCTTGACCAAAAAAACATTGGAAAATTCTCCACCAGAGTCTCAAACACACACCACCACAAGTATCATTTTTTTGTTTTACATAACAAAACCATTTTTTGCACACACAAAACAAGATTCCCTGCCCCCAAAATCCATGGAAGATCCACTTCAAGATTCCATTGAATCTCCTCTTCTTCATCCTCTTCATAGCCAAAGCAGTAGCAGCAATCAAACAAACAGCTTCAGCGAGAAGAGATGGAGCAGAGCACTGTTAATCTTCTCTGCTATGCTCACAATCTCAAGTATAGTCTTTTTGCTCTGTTTTCTCATGGCGTTTCAGTTAAATTGATTGATTGAGAGGTGTGGATATGATTATGGGAAAATTGTGAATTGGGTTTATTGGGAATATGATAATGTTGATAGCTTTGATGCGTTTTGTTGGATATACGTGAGAGGGCTTCCACCAATTTTGGTAGAATTGGTTCTCAATGTATGATATCAGGTTGGTTGTGATGGGGAGAAAGGTCAATGGGTAGATGCAGAGTGAGATGGTTTTGATTGATAATGAGTTAAGTTTGGTGGATCAAAGCTCATTTGATAATCTGTTGCCCATTGTTTTTTTTTTGGTGCCAATGTAATGTGTGCTGCTATTTAATTTACAGCACGATCCAAAGGATGTTTGCCTTCTTCTAACTTAAAAGTGTTGTGGTATGCGATATGATCGAATCAGAGTTTCTATTAATTGAAAATACGTGTGAGGTTGTATATATGTCTTAACAATACACGACCTTGTAGGTTAGGCTCAATGCCCATCAATCCTAAAAGACTAGTCTAATAGAAGAGAGAACATCTCTAACTTAAGGCACTCCATAATTTTTCAGGTAGCCAATATGGATAAACCCACATCGTAACATTATATATGTCAGTCTGTTGGGTTGACGATGAGCAAGATTATACATAAATGTTACTCATCCCAGTTGGGATATTATACTGGGAAGCTATTTGGGTCGAGAACTGATCAAAAGCAAAACATGCTTAAGAAGAGTGCCTTGTTGATGGACCAACTCTATCCTATGGAATTGACCAATCCAAGTGCCATTTTTCTTTTCTCCCTGTTTTTTATTTTATTGTATTTTTTATTTTATTTTTTTGCGTTTGATTTGGTTTCAACTTCTTTTGTGTCGCGTTGATGATCTAAATGTAAGATGGTGATTTAAAAGTATATGATCTCTTTTCATGGAGAATGTGTTCCTGATGTTGAATGTATTTTATGCTCTTTCCAAGATCTGATGCATTTCATACTCATATCATGCCTCTCAGTCAAGTAGTTTTGATAGGACTATTAGCTAGGTTGATCTCATTACTCATATGTGCTATATCTTTTCCTATATGGTTAAGTCGTAGGCCTTGTTCTCGGAGGCAACTCAAACGGCGTGGTGGTAGTGGAAGACCAGAAGCTGCAGCAATCATATGGCAGGATTCCGCCCAAGGTCTCCGAGATTGTTGAGTCAGAGGAAGGCGTGGTTGCAGCAGATGATGCACGGTGCTCAGAAGTTGGTGCATCAGTGCTCCGAAAGGGCGGTCATGCAGTTGATGCTGCGGTGGCTACTGCATTGTGCCTTGGTGTGGTCAATTCAATATCAAGCGGTGTAGGCGGTGGGGCTTTCATGATTGTCTACTCTCCTTCGACAGGGAAAGCTACAGCTTTCGACTCAAGAGAAACTGCTCCAGCAGCTGCTACCGAGGTTTCTAATTCATACCCTACCGAGTTTTCAGCATTTTCTTTTCACATCTTGTAATAAAAGATATATGCTGATGCAAAACAGGACATGTATGAGAAGAACCCTGAGGCAAAATCAGCAGGTGCTTTGTCAATGGGGGTTCCAGGCGAGATAGCAGGACTGTATGAAGCTTGGCTTAGGTACGGACGGCTACCATGGAGAGCCTTATTTGAGCCCGCCATCAAGCTCGCCAGAGATGGATTTGTCATCTTACCTTATCTAGGACACGACATCGTCTCATATGAAACCAAAATAAGGGCTGACCCTGGCCTGAGTCAAGTTTTTGCTCCAAATGGTGTGCTGTTGCAAACTGGGGAGACATGCCGAAATATAGAGCTTGCAAACAGCTTGGAGGCGGTGGCTGAGCACGGTCCAGGGGCCTTCTACGGTGGGGAAGTTGGACAGAAACTGGTTGGCGACATGAGGAAAGCTGGTGGGATTTTGACCGTGGATGATTTAAGAAACTACAAGGTACAGATAACGGATGCATTGTCGGTCAACGTGATGGGATACACTTTGATGGGCATGCCGCCACCTTCAAGTGGAACCCTTGGACTTTCCCTGGTGAGTGTTTTCCTCTTTCAAGTGATATCTGTTACTGCAATGGCCAAACTAGTGATAGATATTGCTTATTCTGTCTCATGGCTTGAACGAAATTTGACTGTTTCGCTTTTGTACTGTGAAACAGGTTCTGAACATATTAGAGAGCTACGGAATTCACAACGCCGCTGAGGGAGCTTTAGGCTTGCACAGAATGACTGAAGCATTGAAGCACATGTTTGCCATCCGTATGAACCTTGGGGATCCTGCGTTCGTCAATATCGATGAGTATATATCTGACATGACTTCATACACTTTCGCACAGGAGCTCCGCAAAAAGATCTTCGACAACACAACTTTCCCTTCTGAGTACTACTTGAACAGGTATAGGCTAGTTTTCTATCACTTGACAATCTACCTAAACGAAGTCCGTCGGAAAATGCAAAAGATGGTTATAATTCCTAAACCGCGAGAAACTTTTCAAAAGTGATGACCCTAACAACTATCTCTATTACTCATCTTTCATACGATTGGCATCGTAGAGTGAATTCAAAGTAGTTCTTGTTTTCTCTAGGTGGAGTCAGCTAAGAGACAATGGAACTAGCCATTTCTGCATCGTGGATTCAGAGAGGAATGCAGTGTCAATGACGACCACTGTGAACAGTATCTTTGGAGCAGTCATGCTATCGCCTTCTACAGGGATTGTAATAAACAATGAGATGGATGATTTTTCCACCCCTACTGAGAGAAGTCCTGACAAGCTGCCTCCCGCACCGGCGAACTTCATCAGACCAGGGAAAAGACCATTATCTTCGATGACTCCTCTTGTGATCCTCAAGGTAAAAACAGCTTCAATCGTCCCCTGATCGTCATATTCCATTTGCTTGTTTGATAGTACGTGATTCTGAAATTTGTTGTTTCACAGGATAAGCAACTCGCTGGCGTGATCGGTGGAAGTGGTGGATTATACATCATTCCTGCAGTACTTCAGGTTTTTTTGAACCACTTTGTTCTTGGAATGGAACCTTTGGCTGCTGTCCACAGCCCGAGAATTTACCACAAGGTATACAACTGGTTTCATATCACATAATGATATGATTTGCTTTACTACTACGATTTTTTCAATTATTCAAACATTTAGCTGTCATCTGAATAATGAGAGTCATACCGAGCTTGGCTAGATCAAGTTAGACTGATGTTTAATTTCCTCCATCTGTTGATGCATTTCCCTGCAGCTGATTCCGAACTATGTTCTATTCGAAAATTGGACCGTGATCGAGGGCAACCATATAGAGTTGCCAGAAGAAAGCCAAGCTTTCCTGGAAGCGAGGGGTCACAAGCTGAAATCAATCATAGGAGGAGCTGTTTGCCAGCTTGTTGTTCAAAGGATGCGAAACTCAACAGACTCCGTCCGGGAAAATAGCAACCCCGACAATACCCGTATCTACCATGGTGTTCTCACCGCCATAAGCGACTTGAGAAAGAATGGGAAACCAGCAGCCATGTGATGATGAAGACGTACACATATGTTTACTCCATTGTTTGACACAATTATCAGACGTATATAGAAAGGTGATTTTTATGTACAGACCGAATACACGACAATAATAATAGATCATCGCTCCTCCATTTTTTCAATCGCTATTCATGAGAGAAATATGTTGGTCTCGATCAACACATGATTTTGGGCTAGCCTTCACATTGCCGGAACATCACAGTCAAAGAACACAATGTTAACCTCACAACACTGAGAATGCAACTAGAAAATGATGTCCCGTGATTAAGACGCTTTATCCATCAAGTGTATGAGAGCCAAAACATTAGCCTTGCTCGTCTCCACGATGCATCCATTCATCACCATCTCTTCCAACATGAAATGAGCCTTT
>JAOVYX010021173.1:0-16105 GCA_035668315.1 Drosera spatulata | reverse complement strand
TGTTACACTGTGACTTGGGAAAGATGTCAGGTTAAACTGTACAGGGATGAGTAGTTACGACTAATCATCTTATACGCTGTGAGGTTGTCAGGTTGTGGGATATCTCGCTACAGGAGACCCTTGGACGTCGTTACAGGTTGATCCCCTGCTTCGAGTGACCCCGAACTTTAAACTTCTAAAAAAAGCTATGGATTTACATGTTTGGCCAAGGTCACAGTGTTAACAAGAAGGTATTTATGGTCTGTCATGAATGTTAACAGATTGTTCTCTCTTCTTTCTTTTTTGTGCTTCCCCTGAAAAGGGGGCAGGCACGTTACTCAGCTCGTATAGTTTACGACGTTGCTTTCTTCTATTTCTTGATTTCCATCTTTTCAGGTGCAAGACTTGAGGACGGATTTTGATCAAGCTATGATCCTGTTTGTAACATTAATATTTGGAACAACATTTCTAAGTTTCTGCTATTTTAATATATAATAAATAAGTAAACTTGTGGATGTAGTTTGATAATGCTTTAAGTGTATTTTCATTTGGATTTATTCTAAACTGAGTTAAGTTGAATTACCTGGTTAGGGTTTATGGGACCGTACCGATAGTAATACCACGAGGGTTTTCAGAAAAGAACTTGAAAATCGGGACGTTACAGTATCCGTAATTATCTTGTAATATTAAATAGAATGACAAGGGTTAAGTTATAAATAGGGGGACCTAAGAGATTTAGAGGATAATCGTAAGAATAGAAGATTCCCAGTGTAAGATAATTTTATTCTCATGAGTATGATATTCTCTAGCTATCTTTAGTCTAAAGTCCCTAAATGATGTAACTATCATTTATCATGTAAATTCTATTAAATAAAGGGGATCCGGAGCATAGACCCTAATCTGTAAAACACATACTCAATATAAGATTATTATTTTCTTACTTTTGAGTCTTAGTCATCGTCAGACAATCCCGTCATCATCGTTTAGATCTTTAATTCTCGATCTTACGATCTTATGACTGTTTTTAGCACAAACAGGTACAATCTCTCACATTTTCGTTTAATATAGAATACAACTTTGTGCACCCGTGCAGTTATGCATAGAACAAATACAAAAGTGGATTTGACCATTAGTTTGTGTAAGCCATAGACACTAAGAGCATATATACAATTTGATGGAAAAACAATTTTGTTGAAAAATATGTTTTTTTGTAAGATTTATTAAGATTTGTTTTAATTTTTTATACATAATTATTTTACTCCGAAAAAATATTACTATTGAGTCGTTTAAAAATAAATGCGATAAATGATTCAATTTTTAAAAATAAATTGTTAAATCTAAAATATCAGACGAAGTTACAACCTCTCACACTTTCGTTTACTATATACTAGTTTGTGCATCCATGCAGCAATATACGGGATAAATATAAATGAATTTCACCACTATTAGTTTTGTGAAGACATAGAAATGAAGAATAAACTTAAATTTGACGGAATTTAAAAAACTTTATAAATATGTATTTTATAATATATATTAAGATTTTTTAAACTTCATATAATACAGTATTTGTTTTACTTTGAAAAAAAATATTACTGTTTGACTCGAATAAAAAAAATATGATAGATGATTCACTTTGTTAAAATAAATAGTTAAATATAAAACATCCGATAAAGTTATACCATCTCACTTTCGTTTAATATATAATATAGATTTATCATGAAATAATTTTAGGGAATTGATATTTTCAAGACAACAATTGCTATTGTCAAGACTTTTGTAAAGCAAAGATTTTCGTCTTGAAAATTTTATGAAGGAATTATCTTGACAATATAAAATGTTGCCTTCGAAATAACAATATCCTAATTTTATCTTAAAATTAAAATTATCATATACTATGTTTTAAGATTGATATTACTAGGATTGTTTCCTGGTTGAAAAATGATACACAATCAAATTGATAGGTCTCATTTATATGTTGATGATTTATTTCTATACAATAACATTGGATAGATTAAAAAATATCATTTGAATTTGTCGATTGAAAAACTATTATATAACTAATTCATTTGGTAAAAAAGTTGGACTAAATCTAAAAAATATCCGACCAACTTACAAACTCAAACACTTTCACTTAATATATAATATAAACTAATATATATAGATGCATTAGAATTTTTTTTTGTACCGTTCAAATTATCAACTTTAATTACATCACGGACGACATCCATTTGATCCAAACTTGACAAGAATGAGCTATAAACATTTAATTTCAGATTTTTCAGTCGAATTTGTAAATTAATATCCTAAACCGAGGTTTTTATTGGATAGCTCACCTTACTCTGTCCACCTTATCTAGATTATTCTGTTATTTTGTTTATGTATTGATTATGAAGTGGACTAAAAAATATCTTGAAGACCCACGACCCACGACCTATGACATCTATATTACTCTGCTCATCTCAAAAAGATTATATTATTTTGATCGATCGTGCATGACGATATAAGGTTTGATCGGTGTTATGGGACGATCAAACGTTATTGTTTGAGAAAATATTATGAAACATTAATGATAGTAAACATTAAGTATTATAATCGTGAGCCAATAGAAAATTTAAATCGTGTCGTTTAGATGAGTAATGAAACTCTTCAAATTACATGTTGAATAGTACATGTAGAGAGAAACGTTATAATAATTATGCGACGGAGGTTGTATATACTAAGCAAATAGAGATGTTCTGTCTTCAACTAAGATCTTTTGATTTTAACCGTTCAATTTTTTATTCAATGATTATGATTAAATATTAAAAAAATATTATTGATAATCAAATTAAAAGAAAAAGATTAATTCAATAAAATTTATTGATTAGTCAATAAATTTTGATTGAATTTTAAAAGATAAATATTTAATTCAAATATCTATCAAACTTATCATTAATATTTCATTAGTAAATATTTGACAAATAAGATGATTAACATTTAATACTATAATGAATCACTATTATATCAGTTAAAAAAATATACTTATATCTCTCTTTTTTATGTCTCTCATTCTGTCCCCTATTGTACGACCAATATATTCTTTTTGTTTTTTTTTGTCCCGTGCATTATTGCATGGACTAGTAAACTAGTAATTATCGAAAAAAATAAAAATAAAAAAAGCACAGGAAAAAGAATATAAGACAAAATATCTAATTTATTATAAAACCTTTTAAATGAAAAATGAAACTACAAACTACTACTACTACTAAGAAAAAACTCTTAGTTGAAAATTTCCTTGGGCTTTGCCCCCGTTATATGGATTGCAGTACATATAAACATGATATGTGATACACAAGAATCAAGATAAAATACACGGGAAGCAAAACATAAATGAAATTTTAAACAGGGGATAAAAACTAAGTTGCAATATACGAAAGCGTCTCCATACGGGGTTGAAGTGCACATATATTCCTCCATTTGCGAACGCGAGTTCGATAGTCAATATATTCAACTTGTACACTTGATTACAGAAACATTGCCAAATCAAGACGGATTTCTTCGAGGTCGAACACCGTCAATCGATACAGTTCAGATTCAGAAATTAACCCATAGGATTCCTGTTTACGTCCTTGTACAGCAAATAGCGCGATCTTGTTTTGCCCAGTGCAGCATACCTGGGATAGTCAAGCCAAAGAATGACGATGCCATCATATATGGAAAATGTTATGTGTAGCAAGCAGCAGCAACTTGTTAATTTTGTACTGTAATTTGATAATCATGCACTGTAATTATTAAACAAAGGAAAAAAAGGGTTTGTTGATAACAACATATAAGTTGTGTATTGTTAGGACACATTCAAAAATGGAGATTTTTTTTAAAACTGTTTTTGTTTTTAAAATTTCCTAATCATCTAATCTTCACACTCCTTTCATCCCTGACAACACAAAATGGTAGCATCATATTCCCTAATCCCTTAAACAAAACATTGTAACGCAACAACTAGTTGAGTTGTTGCGGCACCAACAACAGCGCCATCATATATTTATGTTATGCAGAAAGGAATAATTCAACAGGTTAAGTGCATATTTTGAACTCACCATTGTGGCACAAAAGGGGCCATCCATATAACATCGCCAGCTTGAACTGGATACCTGTTGGCAGAAGACAGAGAATATGAGTTATCAAACAGAAACCACCATTCTAAAACAGCCAAGTCGGGCAAAAAAGAATGAACACGAACTAGGGAAATTTCAAGTTTTGGTATTTACATCACAAGCTACATTGGCTTTTGGGGATGATAAATGTTCTCTAGTCTCGGCTCGGTATACAAAAAACAGGGGCACGGTGTACAGCAGAAGCCGAGTGCATGGACAGAGATAGCAGTAAATTAATATTGCTTGGAGTTTGGAGGAGTACTGCTCGGTATCGTTCAAAGGATCAAGAAGGACATTGATCTACGACAGATATGAAACAAATCTGTTATTGCCATCGGGGAAATTCAGTTCAACACAAGTATACTAGACATAAATTAAAGTTTCAACTTTTCCCTCGAGCTGAAAACTCAGGTACACTTGTACTTGTTACTGATGAATCAAGAACATTGACTTCTTCTGTAAAAAAAACTTGGAATCAATTGCTGAGAAGGCTGTAATTATAAGCAAACTGAATGATGGATGAGGTCAGCAGGAAGAAATACTCTTTTCATTTGCTCGCGGCCTCGTAGCATGTTTGTATCATCGATGCGGATGTCAATTGAGAACAGAATCTCACATGGGTACAATCAATGATCTATATTCTACAAGGCCAGCCTTGTGCCAAGAATTCTACAAGATGCTTATGTCGCATCAGCAGAAGAAATACGAGTAAGAATTGTGACTTCCTCTTCTCCTTCGTTGTCTAGTTTCGTGAACATGACAATTCATTTTTCTTTCCCTCATCATATATGTCATAGTTATTAGTATTAGATTGACAAAGCAAGCAGGGCATCACTTCATACCAGTTGTCACCCAAACGGTAAATGCCTTGACCCTCTAAAAGCAGTAAACCATGCTGGTTATAATGGAACTCCTGCAAAACCAAGGCAGCCAAACATTATCAGCAATTTTAGAAGAATTAACCAAAGAAATCATAACTCCAACAAGGCAATGCCAGTGAAGTAATATTTGTGCCGCTTCATCATACACTAAAATCTTATTTGGGTCCGCAATAGGTGTTTCATAAAGCAGATCAAGGCAAGCCATATTAAGAAACAACTAGAGCGTGGTACCAAATGCAACGAGGATAAAGACATTTAAAATATAACTTTTGGTCTGAGATCAATCAAAAAATAAAATAAAATAAAATATATCACAACATTTATCCCATCATGAGATCGACTATATGGATGTGATGATGCTATTGTTTCAATCTAGTATTATGTTTTTGGTGACATCATGAAATGTCATATCAGACCTTAAGGTTTCTTTCAAACTCCTTAAAGGTCTTCTTTTACCTCTCTTGATTGACAGCCTATCCATTGTTTTGCATCTTGCGATCCATGCTTCAACAGTCCTATCTTAAACACGTCCGTGCCACCTGACCACGACCCTTTTATCTTACCAATCATATAACTTCATCGTTGATCTTAAGCTTCCTAGCCCTTTTTTTTTTTTTTTTTTGTACAACCACCTATCCTATCTATTCATCTTATTTACACTCAAGTTCAACACATACTGCCACTATTTCATAGAGGCAGGCAAGAAAAGAACAAGATGAGCCTACCTTTACGTTCAAAAATTCTCCAGGCTGGAAATCCATTATCTGCAAAAGAAGCCAAATGGGAATTGATTTCTTCTCAAAGAAGAAAAAGGACACATATAGCAGGAAAAAAAAAACTCAGATGGAAATCCGAATAGACTTGATCCACTTGAACTTGAATGCTAACTAACATGAATGTTGAAATCATAGGCAGCTGAAGTCGGGAGGAGCTTCCTGAGTTCAAAAATCTGACCATCAAACAAATGAGATCAGATACATCATTCCAACTTCCAAGTATATCATTAAGATAATGGAAAAAAACAGTTATGAACTTTTGAAATAATTTTTAATCCGCATTTTGCTACTAGCAAACATCTCTCTCAACTGGGGAGTATCTCCTAGCCTGTGGTTGAAAAGCAAATGTACAAGCATTGAAATATCGCTTCATAATAGTTTTCCAGGTCAAAGAGTGCAACGGGGGTGAAGTGGTTAATAAGATCGAAAATACCCCCTAAAGTTATGTCTCAGCGCATGCTGTAGATGAAGCAAACCAGCGTGAGCTTTGCAGATGTTGAAGCAGAAAATAATGTCCGACAATAAAGAAAATAATGAAAACAGATAGAAAAGCAGTGCACCAACAATTGCGAAGGCTGTCACCCACGAGAATGACTGAATGAGGACTTGAGGAACTAAATGGTAGAACATACCTCACCAGGAGTTTCAAGGAGTGGTTGATTGCTTGCTATACCAATTATCTCCTCTGTAACATGATCTCCCAGATGAGAGTACCTGAAGATGAAAGAGACAGCACTTTTAAAAAATAGAATCCATCATTAGCTTGATAACATTGTAGTTTAATCAAGTATACAGTACAGCGATAAGGGCAAAAGACAAGGTGATGTCATTTCGCACAAGCATCCCACACATCACCATTTAGATGTAGGTGATCAAGCTCACACCACTAAAAAAGGATCAAGTTTCATTTTAAGCATGATAAGATGTTGGTAGTTTAAGAGAGAAACAAACCACCAAGTATAAACAAGACAAACCTTCTCTCAAACACAACAAGCGTTGCAGATGCATCACTGACGATATCGTGAAAGCAGTTTGGTGGCAGATAGGCATATGAATCCACCTAAACTTGGAAGAAGACAAAAAGAAAAGATAGCAGCTATAAGCTTGGGTATTGAAACAGACCATCGCCAATCACCAGATTGAAGACAAACCAGATTGATGCCAATTGATTAGTGTCTTAAAGTCATTCAAATGTTGCATCCTAGGCTGGCTCTCCGTCTCACTCATATTGAACAAACGGAAACCGACAATTTCTCATACATCCTCGTAAAGGCTTTCATTGCCTCCTCAATGGTCTCCTTGGTGGAAATGTGAAACGATACGGACCACGATAGTGTGAGTTGAATACCCCTCAGCCTTTCGATCTAATATTTCCTACTTCTGATCCATATTTGCAAGCTCATCCTTTAATCCACCAGTCGATAAACGCCCTTCTATAAAGCAAATCCCGCATGTGCATCTTTCAAAAGGTGACATTTGTTCAGTTGAACTTCTTGACTTTAATCTTTAAATCTTCCAAGTTCCAACTAATCAGAGAGCACTTAATTAGAGATTTCTAATTTCTAATTATTTGATGATTGACGTGGTGAAAGACATCCACTTAAGACTAAAATGAGTCTTGGAATGTCTCAAGTTACAAAATCTTCCACCAAAGATGCTGATGGGTTTAATAAAATCAACCACCTCTTTCTAATGTTCCGTTACTGTGTTCATGACAACTAGACAACCTTTTCTAGAAAGGAAATAAAAGAGGAAACAATGCAGCACCAGAACCAATACAAGTAGATAAGCAGATAAACCTCATACCACGAGTTCATTATTTTGTCCAGAACTATTAGTAAGAGTGACAGAGCCCTCCACCACAAAAATCAACCTAAGAAAGAAAACCAGTCCAAGTAAGTGATGAAGGTAAGATATTGACACATTTCTACCAGAGGATAGAGCTCATATCCATGATAGTGCTCACCATCATCTACAAAAAAGATAAATAAGAAAAAAAAGGGGAAAAAACTCCAATATTTTACCCGATTAGACAATTATAATCATGGGGCATCGAATTCGAATTTAGATCAAGGACACTGTCCCTCTATAGAATTAAATATAACTGATTGTTGCTCGGAATGTTCAACTCCAGAATCCAGGCCCAGATGTAAGCAAGAAGCGAAATGGATCTACTCGGAAACTGGTGTGCAAAGCATAAAATAGCTCTCCGATTAAATGAAAGCCTGACTCGTAATAAGACAGGATGGACTTGGAAACTAAATGAGTACTGTATAACATACCTCTCGACACCAGCAGGAGGGATCCCCGATTTTGAGTTTTCTATTCAGAAGATGACATAACTACATAAGCACCTTTAGTATATCACAAGAGAATCTACTACAAAAAACACACAACTTCTCCAAACTTGAAGAACAAGAACTCCATAAGAACTATCTACAAAGAAGAAAATGTTAGAACTATTCTATATCCCCTATTCAAAGATACTATACCATGTGTTAGAAACAAGCAACAAGATCAAGATAAAGGAAAAGGGACATGTCAGTTTTACCTTGCATCTTGGCGAGGTACATCACAAAATGTGATCCCATAGCTGGCGTAATTAAATATGCCCCCAATGCATTCTTCCTTCCAGCCAAAACATATTAGAAACCACCAAAGGTCAATTTTTAAGAATTTCGAGATGCAAATTGATTAGTAAAGTTTCCTACCACTCAGGTAACGGACTGAATACATGGCTCTCAGGAGCAATTAAAGCATGGTCACTTTTGTATACAGTGCGGGTAAATCCAGGCAAATCTACACACAAGAGAAAATCTTGGTAAGAAAATAATGATGGGTGAATCTAGCAAGTAGCAACCATGCATTCTTGTTATTTATGTTTATGCGTTGCAGACATATTTCTTGCATCAAAAATATTTTCTGCTTGATGGATATACTTGAGTTGATGACTCGTGGATAGATAGCATGATCATGGTCGGAGTAAAACCAATGTCATCTGACATGAATGCCTATATCTGTTATCCCTATTCTTAATTTACATCATTTGGGTACAAGTAAAGTTGGTTAAGCTATGATGAAGATCATGTGCGCTCACATACCCCTACCTAAGCTAGCCTGAAATTTGTTGATCCTCATGAGTTCTTCGAATCTTAAGTTTCCCATGTTGCCCATGAATTTATCAAAATATAATCTTTTTCCAACTCAGCAACTGCGTTACAAAGGTCCATTCCATTGATGCATTCTCACTTCTATCCAACCAATTTTTCGAACTAGTTGAGCGAAACTTGTTTTCAATATCAATCACCACACTATCGAACAAGCTTAAGTTAATACTTAAGGATCTGTCCTGTATCACAGAGATAATAGTTCGTGATGGTAGACATAAAGCAAAACAGCTTCTCAAGATAGTCTTGAGTAGTGAAGTTACAATTCATTTGTGAAAAGCGGATACATTTTTAGAGAAACAACTGTTAAAAAAATGCCATTGAAACATAAGTAAACAACAAAAGATTAATTTACATCATGGTGTGAAGGGAATGTAGTGACTGCAACTAATTGACCATAGACCTTGGTGTATAGCAGTTCACTCTTTGTGAATTGTAGTTTTTTTTGGGTATGGTTGTGAATTGTAGTTTGTTGCACGCACACTGTAATTTTTTTTAGTTTGGTAGTACAATATATTTCAAGATCACATTACAGTATACAATTATCAAAATGTTACCGTTGTGCACTCAAAGTAAATTACAGTACACCAAAACGATCAAACCTAACTGATAAAAACGATCAAATTCCCCGACAATCACTCATCATCCAATCCTATCCTAATCACCTGATAGATGAGATGGAGAAAGAGTAGGATGATTCACTTTCAAGTACAACGACTGCTCCGTCGACTCCAGCGCCGCCGTGCAGAATCCTTCTCCGGCAACAACCAACACATCGATGCTGCGGCCTGCAACAAACTCGAGATCAAACAGATAGCAATAAGATGAGAATTTGGGGAATTGAAGGGGATTGTAGGAGAGAGAGAGAGTGAGAGAGAGTGAGAGAAGTTGATTTACAGAGAGTGATCGTGATGAGGAGGCGATTGAGTGTGAGGGTGTTCATCAGTGAACTGTGAGTGTCTCCGAATGAAAGGTGGTGCCCTGTTTTCTTGATCGATTTGGGCATGAGGGGCTCTTTGCTACGATCATTATGGTCACTTAAAACCTTGAAATTAAAATCATTAATACAAATAAAAAACAATAATCAAAATCGAAATTATTTTATAAAATGAAATAATGTTTTTAGAAAATGAATTTTCAATATTGTATGTAGATGTGGGGATGACATTTTGACAGATTTGAGTCAGGGATCGTCCTCTTCATAATCGAATCTGAATCCTATAATTCATCCCCAAACATGACCCAAATCCGAGCCGGTTTTGAAATCGTAACTCCTAACCCGCCCCCATCGGGTTTGAAAATACCCATGGTTATCCAAACTCGAAAATTTATGGGTTTTTGGGTTCGGATACCTTAAACTCCTATCCGGATATATATAAGTTTTTTGAGTTAGGATAAAGGTTTTTAATAAACTTGAACTAATAACGACTTATGTTTGTTAAAATAATGTTTGATCATTAATGTATTTTAGCAAATAAAATAAAAATATTTTTTTCAATTGTTAAATAATTAAGAGTGCTTGACATACTAACCTGTCGCCAATAATCAAGCAACGGAACAATGCGGATGTACGTGAAGTTATTAGCCTCATTGATTTCACCATACGATCGTATTCCTCTTGGTCGTCGATCCTATACCGTTTCTTCCTCGCGTGTTCATTGGTCTCAATGGGGTCGGTGGATTGGCCACTCGAGTTACTCCAAAGATCTCCACGTCCACAAATCTCAAAAGGCGTATGTGATTCTTTTAGAGATAGGTTAGAGAAGAGGGAGCAAAGAGATATGTTTTTCTTCGTACACAGTACGTTTGTCACACAGCCGACTTTATAGGGATAACTAGAATTAACTCAAATCTCGATAATCAATATCTAAAATTACAATAATAATTAAAATTCAAATAATAAATATTCAAATTCTAAATATATTGTCACGTTATCCATGACATATGGGCGTCATATATTATTAAATCTTAACGTCTCTCATTCGTCCATTCATTCTCAAACAACCTCATCTCTTCATACGAGAAATGGAACGTACGATCCCACGAGAACAAACGCCCATGTATTAAGTCATCACCAAGACTAACACAAAACATCACTAGAAAGAACCTCGTCAATGTCCCAGACAGTTAGACTACACTTAGACACAACATTCTCAAATCCCTCACAATGAGCAATGCTACATCTCTGACAAACTGCTATGTACTCATGACTTGCATAAAGGAACTAATCCGATCAAGTCGTCCCGGGTTATGAGTCACACAACGTAATGTATTATCATACTATCTTCCCAAACAACATACGTTGGTCCAATTCAACCCAACTGCTTTCCTAGACATGCTCTGCAAAACCGCATCAATCATGATCCAAGGAAACATGTTACAGTACCAACATCGAGCAGCCTTGACCCTACATAGTTTTTGGTCCATAAAGAGCACATAATAGAATCAAATAATTATTCCATTGGCTCACACAGCGACAAAGCAGGGATTCATTCGTCGCCTTCACTATAATGGTCATCTCAAAGCACATACATTATGAATATATGCTGTGATGTTCTCCCATAAAGGACATGACACTCATAATAAGTAACACCACACAAATCTTAGTCTAATCGCTATTCAAGAGCCTAACCTGAATTTCTAGCAACAGTCACTCTCGCAGCGCTTGTTCTACAAGTTCACATTCGGCTATTAATATGTATGTAAACACACATAATTTAGAATGTTGAACCTATTGTTTTGTTGTATTTGAGTCCTTTATATTGCGTTTTTAGTTTAGTTCGTGTCTTTGGACTTGGATATTGTTATTTCTTTGTTTTTGTGGCAAATTAAATCGTGTGAAGACGTGAATGAATCGTTGAGTTGATTGTGGGTGGTCATTACAAATGATGATGTGAAGATAAAGTTTTGGGTGAGATCTTGGACGTGATTTTAAGCAATTTTTATTGATTCAAACAATGATTTAATGCATTGATCATTTATGGATGTGTTCGTGGTCGTTTGATGATGATGTCAAACGGATGTGTTTTAGGGCTGTAATGACCTATACTGGAGGATGTAATGCCATTACAGGTTTTGGAGTCCATTCTGC
This sequence comes from Drosera spatulata, assembly GCA_035668315.1. NCBI lineage: Eukaryota > Viridiplantae > Streptophyta > Magnoliopsida > Caryophyllales > Droseraceae > Drosera > Drosera spatulata. Next base: position 4,078 of record JAOVYX010021173.1, on the reverse strand, counting down.
AAGTTTGAAGCTGTGTAACGGCCGTTACGACCATGAAGTCGTATTTTTTAGAATTTCTAAGCTGTGTAACGGTCGTCACAAGACGCCCGTAACGACTGTTACACAGGTCAATTTGGCAAATCTGTTTGTTTTTGTTTGAAATTCGAGTTCTTTTGGCATTTTCTATAAATACCAGTGTATTTTTAGAAGAAATTGAGTTTTAGGTCGTCATAGTTTCAGAGCTTACGTTCTTTCATTCCACAAAAATCTTAAGTTAGATTCCTTCAATCTTCATGCTTATGGAGATCGGATCAAGGTGTAGGGCTTTGGATATCATCGTTTTGCCATTGAATCTTCATTATTTTTATTAAAATCATTAAAAATAAAAAATAATAATAATCAAATGCGAAATCATTTTATAAAATGAAATAATTTTTTATAGAAATAATTTTGAATACTGTATGCAGATATGGGGATAATAATGTGACGGGTTTGAGTTGGGGATTGCACTCCCCATAGTTGAACCTGAATCCTATAACTCATCCCCAAACGCAACCCAAACTCGATCGGGTTTTGAAATCCTAACTCCAAACACGACCCCATCGGGTTTGAAAATGTCTGTGGGTTATCCAAACTTGAAAATTTATGGGTTTTTGGGTTTGAGTACCTTAAACCCATACCCGGATATATATAACTTTTTTGAGTTAGGATAAAGGTTTTTAATAAACTTAAACTAATAACGATTTATGTTAGTTAAAATAATATTTTGATCATTAATGTATTTTAGTAAATAAAATAAAAATATATTTTCAATATTTATAAATAATGTGTATAATTGTTTAAAATGTTATGGGATACGGGTTATGGGTTATACACTTGTATCGGGTTTAACAATTCCCTTACCTTTTTATGATGTGCGCTGAGACATTCTCATTCCTTATCCAGCTCACAGGTAGGAGAATTATGATGGCGGGTATAAAAATCTATCATGATTCTCCGAGTATCAACCATGCATTTGTTATTTGTCAACAATAGAATCGTTTTTTACAAGACCTGTTGTAAGGAAGTTGTATCTTTCCAGAATATACTCAGGACCTATGAAATGACATCAGGACAATGCCCGAATTGAGACAAGTCTACTATCATGTTCAACCCGAACGTAATCCCTTGTGTTAAGTAAGATTTTTGCAAAGTACTAGGCATTAAGGATGAGAGTGACTTGAGGAAGTAATTGGGGATGCCTTTATCTTGCGGTAGGTAAAAAAATATCATCTTCGCAGGGATTAAAGACCATATGTGGAGACCCTCGCAAGGATAGGAGAGCAAGTTACTTTGGATGCCTGGGAAAGAAATACTTATCAAAACGATACTAAAAGCTATACCTACATATATCATGTCTTGTTTTCGATTGATCGAAGGCGTAGTGGAGTATCTGCAGAGAATTGTGATCGATTTCTTTGGGGGATCAAAGGAAGGCATAGACAAGATCCATTGGATGAGTTAGGCTTTAAAGAATTCAGCTATTTCAATGACAAGTAAACAATTTTGGCATTTGTTCAAACAACCGGATTCATTGGCACTAAAGTACTAAAGGCAAGATAATTGCCAAGACTAATGATAAGGAAAACTTCCTTAGGATATAACCTGATGAGTGTGAAAATACTCATTTTTTCTAAGTAATTTCCTTTGTTTTAATGTGTTTTATGTTTTTTTTCCTTTATATTTTTAGTTTAGTTTATATTTTGGAGAGTTAGATACTGCTATTTATTTATTTTTATGGATTTGGTTGAGAGAAGAATGTTTTTAATGTTCGGTCGAGGAAAATGAACATAAACCGATGATGATGATTGTGAAGATTTGACAAAGTTTGGACATGAATTGAAATTGTTTTCCATGATGATACGAGCTATGATGATATTCTTGATGCGTACAAAGATGTTCGAGATTATTTAGAGCTGTGTCGGAGTCAAAACGACATAATTTATACTTATCATGGCCTCCCTAATGTCTATCACGATCGTTCAAACTAAACAGAAGCCATACGGAGCATCCAGGTTGTGTTACTACCGTCATAGGAAAATGTCACGGTCATAACATTCACTAAATCAAGAACCAGGAATCAAAATAACTGGTCATGAGCGTGACAGATGATCATCACGGGCGTGATCATAGTAAAGTTCTAAGCATAAAATAGATAATGACTGCCATGGGCGTGACGGAACTTGTCACGGTTGTGTCTAGTAGATTTTACTGGACTTTAAAAGATTGACATAAATTTATTTCGTTTGTACTAGTTTGTTAGTTTTTTTTTTAATTTATAAATAGCGAAGTTATGTGTTCGTTTTTATCAGAGATTTCGGTCGTCTTTGACATCAGGAGTTCATAGTAGTTTAAGTTTCTTTTCTACTTCTCTTCATTGCTAAGGATTGGATCTCGGTGTAATTGCTATTTATTATGGATCATCGTAGCGGATTTTATTCATTGGACATCGGATCTTCTTTTTTCATCGTTGTATTATTGATAAGCATTGTTGCAGGCGCTCCAGATGAGACCTCCACTAATTATAATTAATAATATAATATACTACTTCCATCCCATAATTATTGCAACGTTTTTCTCTCCATACACTATTCAACACGTAATTTAAGGAGCTTTGTTACTAATCCACATGACACGATTTAAATTTTCTATTGACCCACGGTTATAGTACATAATATTTATTATCATTAATGTTTCACAATATTTTTTTAAAAACAACGTTTGATCGTCTCGCAACACCGATCAAACCTTCTATCATCATGCGTGCTCGATCAAAATAGTGTAATCTTTTTGGGCGGAGGGAATAGCAATGAAGGATTGATCTCAAGAGAAACAATATTCGAATGCGTTTGCCAAATAAAATTAAGCTTGTGAAATTTGGGGAGGTTGTTGTAAGAAATGAATAGAAATGAAATAAACTAATTAATTAATTGATTGAAATGAGACTATGAAAATTATAGGTTAAGATTTATGTGATGAAAAATATATAGAGAGCATATAGAATTACTAGCTAGTGGATTAATCATGGACATGAATATATTTTATTATTGCAATCTGGTAGATTAGCTACAACACATAAATATTTATGATATGTATTCTTTCATATGATATTAATAATAATTAAATGAGAATAATCATCATTAATGAATGAGGTCATAAAGATTAACTAAATCACTAACTTGATTGGAAGATGAGAAATATATCATATACAATCTATTAAATATTGATCATAATATAATACCGATTATTAGTATAAAAGAGATTATTTCTTTAACCATCATCATATCTTTTCTCTTGTCATGACTATAGAGATAGTCATAAGGTATAGATAATTTCATGCATTAAGATAGGTGATCAATTTAGATATAAACATGAAATATCATAAGGAATCAATACAAGGATCATATGAATACCAAAATAAAAATACAATAATCATGAAAATGTTGTACAAAGTTTCATGATCCATATCATTAGATCATCTATATGTTTCTACTAACTAATCTATTCTACGATCATGATTATAACAAAATTAACAACACAAAAGTGAACAATTGAATCCATCAAAACCACAGAGATGAGATGGTGATCAATGTTCTTTGCGTTGCAATCCTCATCTTCAATCCTCGATGCGTCGTCGTTTAGATCTAGATCTAATTTTTATTGAGAGAAAAGAGAGTTTCTGAATAAAACTAGGGCAACTCATAAGTCTCATACAAATAAAATAAAAATTGACTTATATTTATAGAAAAACAAATGAAAATTTAAAATAACTGAAAAACTAAAAAATCCATATGAAAATATTGTGGGCAAATATATCGTCATGGCTGTGAAAGGGCTTGTCATGGCGTGATGTAGTGCATTGGTTCAGGACGAAGTTTCCTCCACAGGCCGTCATGGCTATGAACGAAACTTTATCATGATTAATTCTATATTTTTGATGCGTGCTATCGTATACACGTCAAATTAGTATTTATGAGCACTCATTTTCACTCTATAAATATAGAATTAATGCAGTAGTGGAAGTAAGGGTCGAACCCACAGGGAATCGTAAATGTCCAAC
>JAOVYX010021172.1:0-16107 GCA_035668315.1 Drosera spatulata | reverse complement strand
ATGTGCCGTCTGTCTTCAAGGAGGCCGTGATAAGCAGTCCCAAAGTCAACCTCAGCTATCCTGTAATCCTCTGAGAATCCGCTTGTTGCGGTGAAGATTTCTTCGTATGATATTTCCCGTGGCATTTCCACAAGGGACAAAGTTCTGTCCATGGATCTGGTATTCCCTTTCGATCCTGCAGTTTTGCTTTCTTCTGCTTCAGCTGTCACATAGATAGTTTTCGCGGTTGCTGTCATGTAGATAGTTGAAGCTCCATTTCCTGTTGGCATGGAGCTGATTGTCGTCGAGGTAAGTTCATGTGACGCGGTTGTGGAAGCGTTGGATGGGGATGGAAACGAGATATAAAGTGGCTGGGTTTTGAACAATGGCAGGGCAGGCAGTTTGCCCAGAATGTTCCCAGAAAGCATGCTAAGAATCCATCTCATGTTGGGTCGTGATTTCGCATCTTGGACAGTGCAAAGTAGACCAAGATGCAGCAGAAGCTCCATCTCTGTAAGGCTATGAGAACCATCAGGCAGCCGGCCATCACCTGCCTGTAAAACCGCACCCTCATCCGCCAACCTTCTGATCCAGTCAAGCAAGACAATCTGATCATCCGGGTACGTGAGATCAACAGCCCTCCTTCCCGAAGCAATCTCCAGCACGACGATCCCAAAGCTGAAGACATCAGATTTCGCAGTAGCAATATATCGTTTCTGGAAGCTTTCTGGAGGCAGGTACCCTATTGTTCCCCCAACCCTCGTCGTGTCTGCCACTCTGAACCGGCGATGAGAATTCCTCATTGACAGCGAGCCTGTGTGCTCCTCCTCCTCAAAATCATGTTCCAGCCACCTCGCCAGTCCAAAATCACCTAGCCGGGCGTTATAATTGGAATCTAGCATGACATTGCTGCTCTTGACATCCCGATGAATGATCTGAGTCTCCAGCTGCTCATGTAGATAGAAAAGTGCAGCCGCCAAGCCTCGAGTAATCCTCATCCGCCTCTTCCAATCAAGAGGTTCCTTACCAACATTTTCCGGCCTCCTAAACAGCGCCCAGTCAAGGCTGCGGTTAGGCATGTAATCATATACCAGCAATAGCTGATCCTCGTTCACGCACCATCCCCTCAGCCTAACAAGATTCCTGTGGCGCAAATTAGCGACAGCAACCAACTCCGCCTTAAAAGTCTTCTCAAAATGTTCTCCCTGCTCCGCCAAGCATTTCACAGCAGCCAAACTCCCGTCGCTGGGCAGTACAGCTCTATAAACCCTTCCAAAGCCTCCGCTTCCTAACAACTCATTGTCACTGAATCCACGAGTCCCTATATAGAGCTCCGCGTAGCTGAAGATCCTGGGATTATTCCCGCCAACCTTGATAACGTCCTTCGTCTGCAGCTGCCAATCTACTACTCCTGCCATGTCCTGAAACTTGTCATCCGATGCTCCTTTGTTCGTCGCCTTATCTCCCAAGGACTTGAAACGACTGAAGCACCAGGAGCCATAGATGTTCGCAAGCATCTTCCTAGCGAAACCAACGATTTGGTCGCTGATTTGGCTGTAACATGTGTCTGGTGATCCATCAGGGCGTGGGAGGTGGTCGGGAGGGGTTGGCTCGATCTCATCTGCGTCTGTCGGAAGAACGAGGCAGAGGCGGCTGAGTTGCTCCATGGTGGTCGTGGTGGTGGATGTGGAGGTCCTGCTGGTATTTTTCTGGTGAGATATGGTTACATGATCATGTGATCATATGAATTGATAGATGATATATCAGGGTGCTATATTATTATTCTCATAAGTTTCCATTTGGATTGGAGCAGGTGGCAATGGTTGAATTTTCTTCACAAGAAACTTGGATACCAATCCAGCTGGTAGATTGCAACAGCGAAAGGTTTGTTATTGTTGTCAGCTATCGAAGCTTCTCCTAATTTAATCTTGTTTCATTCTCTACGTGAGTTTTTGTTGAGCATCCGGGGAATTTGGCCATCTCATCAGGGAGATCTTTGTTCATGCATCTCGTTTTTCTTAGACTCTATTGATACATCCGGTGACTTTTGGTTGAGTAAACGATGAGTTTGGTCATTTCACATATGGTTGAGAGTAATATACTCTCGTATTTCCCATTTCTTGTTTATGATGAAAATCTCTTGATGATGATTGTTATTGAAACTACAATTATGATTATAAATAACTAGATTTCGGTCATAACCAATCAACTTATGTTTCTACGTTAACAGATGTATTGTATTCAGTTCTATATCATTGTTATTGTCTGTGTGGAAGTTCTTTTTGTGTTTTTTGTCTTTGGTGAACCTTTCTTGGTCTTTTGCCCACTTTGTAACAAAGTTTTCTAGAAAGCAATGGCAATATTTGAGTATTAGGACGGCTAAGAAAGTAATAGCTCGGCAAGTCGATTAAATTGATTCCTTTTTTTAGGTGAAGTGTGTGTAGTTGGAGGTGGTTTGATTTTAGTTGCGAATTCGTCATATTTGTGGATATTATTGTTCGAAAAAGTCAAGAAAGGGAAGATTTTACACTGATCTTGAAAGACGACTCGTTTCAAAAGAATTGCGTGAAGAAAACTGACAGGACACGAGTGGAATAAGTTCCTGTCTTTCTTTTTGAAAATGCGACTTTTATGTGTTCTGCTCTTTTTCTTCATAAGTTCCGATTCTTGTTTTTCTCACATCAATCAGAGATCAACTATTGTTCTAGTCTTCTAGATGATCTTCCGGGATCTAATAGTTCACATCTCGATTTAGTTTAACGTAATCGGGTTTATAATGGGAGTCCGAGTCATTAACTCTTTCAATGTTTATACACAGTCCGAACTCTCTGGATGTCAATATAATAAGAATTCTATCAACGTTTGTCTATTGTCAAGACTCTTTTAATGTGATCTGTAATCTTAGAACCTGAGATTTTGTTCAGGGGAAATGTTATTCCACATCACTTGAACTAATAGTATGCTTTGCTGTGTTTTTCCTCTTTGCTTGTTCGGCCATTCTCTTCCTTTCTTGCCCACTTCGTTCTACAAACTCAGGGTTGTAATTTCTCTAGATAAGCATAGATCTGGGGTAAGCATATGTGAAACTTAAATGATTCTGACGTATAGACTGTAGAACCTATAACGTGCATTGCATACCGAAACCAGGCATACCCTCGACAAGGATTCAGGTCGTTGCTCGTTCGTGAAAACTTATAGGGCGTAAGAAAGTTTTTGTTACATATGCAATCATGTTTGGCTTCAAGCTATGATTCTCATAGATTGAATTGTCCAGCTACAAGCATAGGCATATATACAAAGGAAGTTACCAAACCTAGCTGATGGGGAGCGATAAAGTGATTACAATCTTGTGAGAATTGGAACAATAAGCGAACTCAGAAACTCAATGTTCTAATAATAAATAGTACTATTTCAATTTGACATTGAGCTGTGAGATGACATTATTTCAACGCAAACCAACCGCATACTAGGCGTAGAGACCTAAGTTACATAATCTATACGCGCAGATACAATCTCAGGTTGTGACATACAGATGATAGTTTAACTCAAGGGCACTTAGGTTTGCCATCCGGGGTTTTCCAGTTGTTGTAGCAAGGGCACTCCTCCTTGTGCCCATACGTCCCAGACGGTACGCACAAGCACTTCTTACAGCATAAGTTGCAGTAGAATAAGCAGCGCTTCTGTCTCGAAGCCACCGAGCATCTCCGAGCACATTGATTCGGGCATTCTGCAACACATTTGGCATGACATGAGTTTTGTTGTCGGTGATCGTGATCAAAAGATGCATCTAAGTTTAGTCCAAGTGCTCTAGCACAATTACTTCTTACTGTCTCAGCATCTCTTAATAAAGTTATCACATCAAGATGGTCATAACACCCTCCAATAATATCATATCATATAGGATATTATAGTGATATCAACACCTTTGATGTGAGCTCTATCCTATATGGTATGACACCGTTCACGTCAGTGTTCTATTTCATGATCTCATTTGGTGGGATCATCGACGCAAGGATCGCTTTTCTTACTTTCATATCTGGAAGAATAGAATCATAGACAGAGCAAAAGTAAAAAGGGGGAGAATAGCAAACTGAATACCTTGCACAGGACAAGATCCTTCTCCGCCATTCTGCATCGAACATATGTCACATAAGAACATAGGTAAAGACAATTTCAATTCATCGATAAAACAGTAAGATAACACCGTGAGTTATATAGATAGGTAGTTATGGATATGGAAAAAGGGAGTCTATTTGCCTCTACATGGTGACACCGTGACAGTGTTAGACTATCTTCAACTAATGATAAATCCTATTAATCTAGGGATGACATCTTGGCATAATGGTATTTCCCTCATTGACTCTACCTGTATGGCATCTTGCCTATAGTAGATTAATTATAAGTGTAATCAGTAATCACCAAAATTCGATTACTTAATAAATTAACACCCGCAACAAAGCTGGTCCATGTATTTAACATGAACACTTGCAATCAATACACTGAAAATATTATCCAAAAAAAAAAAAAAAAAAAAAGACTCTGAAAATAGATTAGCAAGGTTTCCAAAACATCATGGTATGTTTCTCAGACTCTAATCACTATGTTTCCAATTAGTATTGGCTATTTCACAGTTTCTTTTTCTGTTTTTCTCCCTCTCTAAAATCAAATTGAGCGTGGAATTATTACACTGTATCATGAATGAACTCATCATGCCCATGAACCTAATGTCGAGCTCCCTGACGACAAACTGAACTAACTAGTCATAAGTTGATCTACAGATGCAGAGATCATTGGTAGGACACGGTATGTTTGAAACTTACAAGATGATAAGTAGTTCGGCTGTCATCAGTCGCCTCAATAACATCCTGTTCGAACATGAAACATAACAAAGCAGATCTTGAGACATTGAAGATTTCACAGAAGAAAATAAAATTGAACTTGTTGAATTGAACTTGGGTACGAGAACAAGGGAGAAGCAGGGACGCACATTGCTCATATCAAAAGCTACAACGACGCTCAGGGAGAGGAGGAAGAAGCCAGCAACATGAAGCGTCGAAACCTGAGCCATCGAGACACTACTCACACTAATCTGCTGCCTGACTAAACTATGATATTCTAGCTCGCGATCTGTAGTATATACAACTCTGAAGAACCCAGAATGGCTTCTTATTTATACAGCTGAAACTCCTGTTTCCTTATTTTGTTTACAGCTAATAAGCATTATTTTTTGACATACAGCTGAAGCCAGATAATGATGATTATATACGTTACACTTGAGAGTAAATCTTCAAGTCAAAACACAACTTCTTAATTAGCTTGGAAGATCAGTAAAGCCAAGATGATATGCTGGAAAATAACGCCAGATATGGGTAAGCATGGCATAGTGTCAATCAATGCATTGTTTGCCTAGAGAATAAGCGTGAGAAAAAGGCAGGTGAACTTGCTCGAACGTCGTCTTCTGCAAAATAAACCCGGTATAGCACGATATCAAACACGGGAAATTAAATTGTCCTTGCACACAAGTAGATGTTCACTCCAGTAGTTCGGTTTAGATATGAAACACCGTAGGAAGGTACGAAATCGTGGTGAATGTATCAAGTGATATATGTAAGAGGGTGCATCTAACACTCACTACATTGTCAACTAAAACCGCCTCGAAGATAGCATCACACCAGATATCATCTCGACTTAAAAATCTAAGTCAACAAATAATAACTCGTTGATATGCATAATTTACTTCATTATTGATCCAACAAAAACAATTCATACATTTTCTTTAGAATCCACCTCTTCTCAACACCCATCTCGAAAATGTATGTGATCTATTTTAATGATAAACACCTTCCTCTCATGCACCCGAGACTTCTCATCCCACTCCACTAACCATCATCTCTTTTGAGTGAAAATGGCATTAAATACTCCGAAGCATTAAAAGATTCTTATCAGATTTAAAATAAACATTTAATTCCTAAATCTTTGAAAGAAATCATTTTTTTTGGTTATACACGTAATCATATTAAACGCACTTTGTAAGAGAATTTGCTTCGTATCGACGTATTCTTGGCTATCTACCAAAAAAACAAAAATCATACGTCTTTCGTCCCACATTATTCATCTCAAAATATATGCAATATACCTAATTCGTTGTAATACATTACACTAACTTTTCTTCCATCTGCTGTAGTAAATCCCACTATCACTCAAAAAATATTAATTTATATTAAAATCAAAAAAAATTCAGCACATAGCTTTACAAAAAGTCAAAATGTTTTTTCTATTTCGAGACGTAGGGAGTATTATTTTGATATGAAATGGCATTTAAAAATGTTGATAAGGAGTCATCTACATATTTCTAAAGTTGAGAAAGGTCATCTACCACTAGGGCTGGAAATGAGCCTAGCCGAACGATTTTTACGGAAACAATATGGAAAACCTTGTCTCCCATTTGTATTAATCTGTTAGAAAGCAAATGAAATATAGTAGAAAATAATAAAGATATAAAGACATGATTTTTACTTGGAAAACCCCTCGATATGAGGAGAAAACCATGAAATCGAAATCCACTTCAAAGCTCCACTATCAACGGAATAATAGATACACAAGGTCCACACTAGATAGCACTAAAGATAAATTAATCGAGCAATTAATCAGATCGAAGTTATAAAGCAAATAGCCAAATTCGTAGGAAAATCGCAGCCTCTTTCGGACTATGATAACTTAGCCTATACAACTCCAAACGATGCACCATTAATTTCTAATCGAAGATTGATGAGTTAGGAACACGCTCACCAAATTACACGATAATCTGACACTAAAGGTAAATTAATCGAGCTATCAATCAGATCGACGCTATAAAGCAAACAACCAAATTCGTCGGAAAATCTACAGCCCCTTCGGACTACGATAACTCAGTCTATACAGCTCCAAACGACGAACCGTTAATTTCTAATCGAATATTGATAAGTTAAAAACACGCTCACCAAATTTCATGATAATCCGACACTGTTTTGACCTTCGGCCCCTGAAAGTGGGCTGCTATAACCTGAAAACTACAAACAAACTCTATCTATGAACTGTAACTCGAGTCCGGTTGAATTTCGTTCCTCTTTGCACTGATTCTACTAGATTATTGCCTTTTCTGATGCTGTTCGATATCTCTTGAAAAGCTAATGTCCAAGGCTGCAGAGTTTGTTTCGCTCTCGCACAACACAATCTAAAAACAAAAACTTTTGATCCCAAAAATATCTTCGATTTATATTTTTGATGACAAAATAATCTAATCTAATAAATTAAAGCTCCTTCATATAATTAAGTACGGGTTAACCCATTGGGCTTCCTCCACAAAGGAGTGAACCCATCCCAACACTAAGGCGAATCAGGCATGACTTGGGCTTGACTCGTTTAGATAAATAATAGGTTTAGGTTTGGGCTCAGGCTTGATTCGAACCTAATCGAATCGAGCCTATTAGGCTTGTTTCGTAAATAGAAAGGCTTGAACTCGGCTCATTTATTCACTCAATATCATTAAAATTTAAACAAAAAAAGTTATTATCAAAATCACAGCCAAACCAATCAAATTGATAACTAATTATTCTAGAGTGAGCATTAACATCATGATATACTTGTTTATATAAGAGAATAGGAGCACTGATCAGTTTATATTAAAAAACAAATGTAAAGAATCCTTCTAAAAGCTCTACTAGAGACTTTCTTGTATTTCAGTAGTACATCTTATGAGTTAACATAATATAAAAGCGTACATTGAGAAAAAGATATGAGAATTTTATGAAAAATAATTTTTATGCAAAATATATAATTATATTGTATGTATACTTATGGAAATTAAATTTTATACACATATATAAATTTGAGCCTTAAACAAACCTTTAATCGAACAAGCTCATAAGCTTATCAAATTTACCAACTCGTGAGCCTATCAAGCTGAGTTATGGATGACTTAAGATTGGTTCATTTAATTTTACAAGTCTAAAATTAAGCTCAAGCTGAGCTCACAATCTTAATAAACGATAATCGAGCCGAATCAAACGGGTTCGCGAACTGACTCGACTCATTTGTAACCTTATTTATCATTGTCTAATATTTCAGGAGGGTTTTATACACTTTTCCTTTTTGAATAACAAACGTAATATGTTAAGACATGCAATCTCTTTTTTTCTTTCAGAGTTATATATCATCCATATTTATGTTTCTCTTTTTTCGTTGTACTACCTATGTCCCAATTTTATTGCAACGGTTGGATCCGACACGAGATTTTATGTATGTGTTAAGTTTATATGAAATTTGATAAAGAAAAAATATTTTTTTTAAAATTAGTGGGTTGTAAATGGGATTTAGGATAGAGAATGAGAGAGAAGGAGAAAGGAGATGGTCGATTAATTTGATAATATTAATATAATTCATCATCGAATAATGAGAGAATAAATGTTACATTTATGTTAAAAAAAATATTATAATTAAATTAAAATAAAACAAGTATATCTTTTTTCGAAAATCTCATTTATATTCTCAATAATCTTTCTTTTCTCAACGTCTATGTTCGGAACATATCTATCATATCATAACCACAAATCCAATTCATCTTTAGTCATCTTATCCTGCTCGACCTAACCATAATCTCTAATACCACCTGTTACATCTTACTCAGTTCATAGTAACATAGGGGTAAAACAAGAAGTTACATAACCTTCTAACCAAATATTCCCAGGTGAGATCGTCAATAGCCATCACCCCCTCGTTGCTTTCCCCTCTTCTCCACTGCATCTGATCTGATCCACCACCGATGAAGACAGTCCATGAACACCATTGAACACCAACACCGCACTCGAAACCCTAGCCGCCGCCGCCGCCATCACCGGCACGGCCACCGCCGGAGATCGTGATGGTGGATGCGAAGAAGAAGCAGCGCCGCGTCCCTGATTGGCTCAATTCGCCTCTCTGGTACTCTCCCGATTCCAATCACCACCACCACGCCAACGCCACCGCCTACGTCGACATCGACGAAGAAGAAGATCCTCCGATTGCGACTCCGATTGATCAGCCGCCTCCGCCTCCGATCGCGGTTCGTGAGGGTCGGGATGCGAGTGATGAGGGGGCTTCGACGTCTTCGGTGCCGTTCGCGGAGGAGGTGGCTCGAAATGCTCAGCTGTTCGTTGAGGTGAGGTGGAGATGGTGTAATGTGTGTCTATCTTTGCATTGTTTCAATGTGTTTCAATTTCTCGATGACGGGAATTCCAATGTAGCTGAATTGATTGATTGTGGTTGGTTTTGTGATCGAGGTTATAGCTATCGAAGAAGGTTGTGAATATGCGCGAGGTGAGGCGGTTGGTTTCCATGGGAGTTCCTGATGGAGCCAGTGTTCGTCCCACTCTGTGGAAGGTATTATCATGTAGATCTTTTAGCTCATTGCTCGACATTTGGTCTTGCTAGTATATCATAGTCTGCAGTTTGTGAATTGTGTCATATTGTTGTTCAAAGTCACTTCATTGTTCGATTTCTGACTATGTAATTGGTTGTAATATGTCAGCTTCTTTTGGGATATTTGCCTACTGATCGCACATTGTGGCCTGCTGAATTAGCCAAGAAGAGGTCTCAATATAGACACTTAAAAGAAGAACTCTTGATAAGTCCTGTGAGTCTTCGGTGTTTGCATCTTGTTCCTTCCTAGTATTGCATTCATTTACTGCATATTTAGCTCTATAGCTTGTTATGCAGGAGGACAAATCGACCTGTGTTTCAGCCATTGCACCTTACATTTCATAGTTTTTAATTTATGGTTAGGATATTGGATATTTTGATTGATAATTTGTGTCTTCTTACACTAGTTATTCATTTTAGATTTTATTAAGGAACCAACTCTTTCAGAAACTCTCACTTCACACGGTCACCCGTCATGTGCCTTAGGCATAGAAAATGCATTGCTCCACTATAAGGTGCGATTTGTGTAAATGAAAATGGTAGGATTTTAACTTGTGATTTCATGTTACACTTATTCTGACATCATGTTGATGAAACAACTCTAAAAGCTCAAATATTAGACGAATGGTCCACTATATTATTAGTATCCTAACACCATTACGTGAGTTAGATATAGAAGCTTCAGGATGATTTAAGAGTTTCAATTTAGGTTTTGCACCTACTACCTTCTAGCGCATGGACTTAGGGAGAGTGCTACAATCTCGCTACAATCTCTCTCTCTCTCTCTTCGTGAACTACTTTCAGAATTCACCGTCTTTTTTTACCTCTGCAAGTTCTCTGCTCTGACTGCTTATGTGGCTAGTTAGTCAGAGGTGTTAAGGAGGTTGGAGAAGCTAAATTTTTCGAACAATGAACCAAAATGTGAGAGCCGTGGCCCGCTTCCAAGATCTGAAGTAACTCATGCAGAACATCCTCTCAGCCTTTGGAAATCGAGCATTTGGTTTAAGTTTTTCCAGGTACTTTATTCTTCAGTTAAAAGATATTCTAAATTCTTGCAAGGATCATCAAGCAACCCTCATCGGCCGAAATCATCAAGAGATGAATGATGTTGCATTTCCATTATGAACCAGTGGCGTTGCCATGAACTGAGCTGTCTTTTGTACTGTATTGCCGGAGCATTTGTGAAGGAGGGGAATATTTTCTGTTCCAACTACTGAGGGGATCACTGAAAATCATTAGCCTTCGTATTCGCAACTCTATTTGAAACCTCAAACACAATCGTCACTGCCTCCCTAGGGAAAAGAACAAGGAATCAGGAAAACTGAAAAATCCTTGAGCTTTATAGGACTTAGGAGAGGCTTCCTATCACTTCGAACTAACAATATGTAAAGTCCTTCTGTTTTTAGATTGCTTGAAGGGTGATTTGTTCTTGGATTTGTTGCATAAAGTTTATGAATCCCAAATTTTGTTTGTTTAGGACACTGATATCCTTGAGCAAGTCGAACGCGATGTGCTGCGAACTCACCCAGACCTGCCCTTCTTCGCTGCAGATTCGCCATTTTCTAAGTCAAATCGAGTATGGTTTGTTTTTCTGTGAATTTCTTTGTGAAGCAAAATGTTCCAGCAGCATACTGAGTGATATACATATTTCTCATATTAGGATGCATTGAGAAGGATGTTAATTATATTCACAAAGTTGAATCCAGGCATAAGATACGTCCAAGGAATGAATGAAATTTTGGCGCCACTGTTCTATGTTTTCAGAAATGATGCTGATGAGGAAAATTTGGTCAGTGTAGCTTACACCACTGCTCTATTCAATATTTCATGGCCCTGATCATCCTCTCTCTCTCTCTCTTTTTCAAAATAAAAAAATAAAAAATGCAATGCTGAGCTTTAATCGCTTCTGCAGGGTCATGTTGAGGCAGACACCTTCTTTTGTTTTGTTGAATTATTCAGCAGATTCAGGGATAATTTCTGTCAGCAACTTGATGACAGTGCTGTAGGAGTACGTTCCGCTATCACAAAATTATCCCAACTTCTGAGGGAGCATGATGAAGAACTCTGGCGCCACTTGGAGTTCACATGCAAAGTAACATACTTTTCCCTATCTCAGCATTACATTCCAATGCATTGATGATATCCTAGACTTCACTACACAGAGTACTTGGAATAGTATTGCCTTCTCGAGCTTTTGGATCAAAGTCCTAACTGCTGCCTCTTAATTTCTTGGGCAGGTTAATCCCCAGTTCTATGCGTTCAGATGGATAACTCTTCTCTTGACTCGAGAATTCGATTTGTCTGCTTGCCTTCATATTTGGGATGCACTTCTAAGTGATTCAGAAGGCCTTCAGGTTTGTTGTGTGCTCGTTGATCAGTTTACATTCTTACTGGACAATTTCATAGCTTGAGAAGGATGAATCTGAACATGTCACGTTTGCTTTGTTGAAATCTTTGTTTGCGTTTACAGGAAACATTGTTTAGGATATGCTGTGCAATGCTCATCCTCATTAGAAGACGCCTACTTGCTGGGGATTTCACTTCCAATCTCAAGTTACTCCAGAACTACCCTGCAACCAACATCAGCCATCTTCTCTACGTTGCAAACAAGTTGCGAACTCACCCTTCCTAGTAGCTATAGCTTACCTTAGTCGTGTTTGCTCTTTTTTTCCATGTATATACATTGTTTTGGTGGCTTCACTACACCTTCGATTTTTCGTTGTAAATTCTATGTATATTCGTTGGTTCAAACTTTGTGGTTGGAAAGACAATTCTCTGCTCATGCTGCCGGTGCAGCTTTGTCATTGGAGATAGGTTCGTAGTGATGTGAATGAATTTGTAGTCATGGTCCATACAGGCAACGATGTGTTAATGATAAATTGATATTGCTTCAGTTTTTCTGTGCAGAGGCCTCTATTTGGGCAGAGAGATGCTACTGAGCTTAATAGCTTTTTTTGATGAATTGGATTATTGGATGATAGATATCGATGCTAGATTTTGGATTATGCACGTATATGACTTCCATAAATATATTTTTACTTATGATAAGATGTTTATAGTCTATGTTTTGATCAAATAATATTTTAAATTAAATATAAATAAAATAATGTTAATAATAATCAAATCACGAGTTAACTCGAGACCTTGGTCGGTTTGATACCTGGTTGATTATTATGCCCCTGCTATAAAACCCACTTCTCCTTCCCCAATTTAATGACCTGTGTTGCGAAGAGCAGTCAACAAAGTTGTTGCGACGATGTAGTTTGAAAAAAAAGAAAAACAAACAAAAAGGACCTGCACAATGTGTTTCCATATTTCTTTTTTTTTTTTTTTTTTTTTTTTTGCTCTACTCACCCTTTAATCCATAAAAACCTGCTCCAGAATAAAAAAACGGAAATCAGGAATTGAAAGTACTCATCGTCAAACCCTTTTGAATTCCAATCGATCGAATTCCATGAATGACATCAATCATACATGGTTGGAGAATCAATCCGACCCATGTTCTCTATCTTCTCTAAATCCATTCGCAAAAGATAAGTCATCATTGCTTTAGTGTTTTTTCCCTTTCCTTGTTGTGGTGTTGGCATGGGCTTAAGATAATGTTGTTATTGGTCTTGAATTTGCTTAGTATTGATCGAGTAGTTGGATATATTGAGTTGCCATGAGTTGGGTTTGCTTATTATAAGAAAACTTTGAACATGAACGACTTCAGAGGTCTGATCGATAAAAAAAAATTCTGATTTTATTTAAATTTGTTGTGATTTTTACTTGATTTATTTATGAAGATACATTATTTGATTTAAATTTTTTCGATGCAGATCCTTTACTGATGGAGAATAATGCTATGTTTCTTGATGTCGATGCCTGGTTAGATGGGTTTGATGTTAACGTTGATATTGTTGATGAGGTTGTTGATACGATGGGTGATGAAAATAATGTTACTGTTGATGACGGTGTAGATCATGAGGTTCTTGATACTATTGGTGATGAAACTGATGCTAATGTTGTTGTTGTCCATGGAGACGATGAGTACAATGGTTTGATTCTTGGTAAAGAGTTTTCTTCACACAAAAATGCCTACAACTTCTACAATGACTATACATTATCAAGGGGTTTTGGTATTCGTAAAGATTATCATCATAAGAAAGATGGTCAAATTTACCAGAAGCAATTTGTATGCAACAAGGAATGACACAAAGGCAAGAAAAACAAAAGACGACTACAAGTAAGTTATGGAAGAAGAAAGACACGGACCGACTGCCTTGCAAAGTTGTGAGTAACTTTGTCCAAAGATGGAGTGTGGATCGTCGATTCATTTAACGATATTCATAATCATCCACTCATTCAAACTCCGTCAAAGAAGATGAAACATCGTTCTCATAAGCAATTTTCACCTTAGTGCTGCTTGTCGTAATCTTGTCAACATATTGAGTAAGGAGGGCCTTAGACCGACTTCTATCAAGAGGGTGTTTACTATTGCAAATATAAGTGCCGACGACATTATCACTTCACAGTAAGTCTCTATCATCCTCAGGTTCGAACGTAAAAATAATGTGAGTAAGGAATGCTTCGGATTCATCAGGCATTTTCAAGAAAAAACACTAACGAATGAGTCTTTTTATTTTGCGATTGACTTGGCTAATGTTGGCTCATTCAGAAGTGTGTTTTGGGCTGATGGAAGATCAAGAGATTCATATATGCGTTTCGGTGATGTTTTAGTGTTTGATGTAACCTACAAGACCAACAAGTTCAACTTATCTTTTGCTCCTTTTGTTGGAGTGAATCATCACCGTTAAACTATTTTGTTTGGAGCAGCTTTATTAGAGGATGAGAGTACACAGACCTTTGAATGGGTGTTTCGACACTTTCTTCAATATATGTTTGATAGGCAACCCGTTTCTATAATAATAGATCAAGATGGAGCTATTATCAAGGTCTCTACTATTTTTCCTACTTCCCAACATCGTTTTTGTGCTTGGCACATCCAAAAACATGTTCTAGAGAACCTACAGCCTTTGAGGTCGAAGTATGTAGACTTTGAGGTATGATGTATATCTATCTATAGTCTGATTTTCATTAGTTTCTTATGCTGGTCAAGATGCTTATGTGCTTGTCAAGTATGCTCATTCAAGTTACTTATCATCCTGATGCTTGTCATCAATTTTTAGAGTTGTTATTAGAACAGTATGATGATCATCTATTTTCAAAGCGAAAAAAATATTTTAAATCCTTTTCCAGTGCGCTTTGTTTGCTTTTCATCTTCCTTCCAATTAATGCTCGTGATTATTTTATATGTTATAGGAGACACACAAAGCATAGATTAAAAGTTTCAATGTTGATGAGTTTGAGGCTCATTTGATTGAGTAGAAAGATAAGTATGAAACAGATGCAAACCATTGGCTGACAAAATGTATAATATGAGGCGATATTAGGTAAAGACTTATTTGAAAGACACTTTTTTTTTGCAGGAATGACCATGAGTGGAAGAAACGAGAGAATACATTCTTTTTTTGATTCATATGTGAATGCCAACACGATGTTAAATGATTTCGTGAAGCAATATGATAAAGTGTTGAGTGCTCGACGATTTGCTGAAGAGGAAGAGGATTTCATCACAATGGACTCAAGGCCGACCCTTTCTACTAATAATCCGATAGAAAAGAAACTTGGACAATGTTACACGAGGACCATTTTTGCAATCTTTGTGAAGGGTGGCAACTTGCTAGAGACGACGTGGCTCACGAAAAGTTAGATCGACAAGGTTGAAAATGTTAGTCGTTATCGTGTCAGCCTATCAAAGCTTGATAAATCTCTACGGAGAATAGTAGAGTTTGGTCCGAATGGAGGTCCTAAATGCACTTGCTCGTGTGCACAGCTTGAGATGTACAGAGTCTTGTGCAAGCATATACTCTACATCCTAAAAAAGAAGCAGGTTGCTTTACTTATTGAAGAGGTGGACAAGTGATGCTAGGTATAAAGTGAATAACTTTATATCCAATGCTAGGAAAGATGATGCTGATCGTTTCATTGTGAATCCTTTGCAATTGTGGATCCTACGAAGAAGGATTAATTGCTTCATAGAAAATGCTAGAGATAGTCCTCCAACAATTGATAAGATTGTTAAGTTTTTCGATGCATTGGAGCTTGAGGAAACTACGAGGAATAATGAAGTTCGGCATATTGCGATAAAAGTTAGAAGTCAAGCGTATTCTTGTGTTGAATTGGCATTGAAGAGCATACCTCAAGTCTCCATTCGTGACTCGACAAATCCACCTCGTCGCAAAGGTCGGTCAAAACTTGCTACAAGGATCAAATCTAGATTAAAAATCGCTAAGAAAATGTCAAAGCAAAGGAGATGTTCCTCTTCGTCTAAATTTGGGTCACTACTCTACTGGTTTTGCAGTTCGCAAGTAGGCTTTATTATGTTGTAATGTACCATGGTTATTGGTATGTAAATTATTACTCTATTTCAATAACTAATGTAAATTTTGCCACATATACACTACAAAAATCCTCTAAACAGACGACTAAATTTTTTATTCGTTAAATGGGGAATTTTAGTCGCAAAACAAAAAAGACGACTAAATTGCGACTAAAAACACTCGTCGCTAAATCCTTCCTCGTTAATTGATATTGGCGACTAATGTTAATATTTAGTCGCTAAGTTTGACGACTAACAATTATTTTAGTCGC
>JAOVYX010021171.1:0-16110 GCA_035668315.1 Drosera spatulata | reverse complement strand
CTTTATGTATTTCGGGAAATATTATGATGAAACCTGTAGACATTTTGGATATGTAATAAATGCCAAGTACTATTCATCTCGTCAAACTATGTAACTAAATAGTTTTCGTACTTATGTTGTAATATGATTTGCATTAGCTGAGCAGGTTGAATTGAAGAATCGCAGGCATTTTCCTTGACTCTCGGTACCTCTAGACCCGTTTGGTTTAGTTACCCTTGTCATGAACCGGGTTCGTGACGGCATAACGCCACGTGTCCTAGCAGCGGAGTTCGGGGCGTTACACTATATTCAATGAATTTCAAAGTCCGATATTGGTGCATCAAAGTTGCATTCGCGGGATAAAAAACAGAATATGTTTTCTCCAATATTTTCTTATCCGATTTAGGCTCTCCACTTAATGTCAAACGTGAAGCAATACTGAATAAAGCAAAATTATATCCTTGGACAGATTTAAAGTCTTGCAACCTTAGAGTTGCCCATTCATGTCTAGCCAGTGGAAGAAATACCATCTTCTGGTGGTCAAATCTCCTTTTCAAATTACTCCATAATTTTGTATGGATTTTTGATAATAAGATATTCAAGCTTCAATTCCTCATGGATGTGATACCTCAGGAAAATCATTGCTTGAGCATTTTCTTATGGAGTTGCTTCATTGTTCTCCATTATGGTATGTTTTAGAACTTTGGCATCTAGGTAAAACTCAATATCAAGAATCCATGATAGGTAATTTTTCCCTGATAGGTCTAATGCTTTGAATTTTAACTTTACAAGGTTTGTCATATTTCTCTGAACACATCAAAATGATAAATTATTTAAGTTTATTTATATAAAATATGGATATGGCAGTTTGATAGTAGTAATAAAATTTTTCAGTTATTACCAATAATAATGCGATTTATTATAACCTGTTTAATTTACTGATAAAAATGATATAAAATCAATCAGATCCTATGACAGCCGATAAATTATTTATTCACTCATATATATTAAAACTTTTATTATTAATTACATTCTCAATGCATATATTTAATTACAATGAGAAAATAAATGATCGTTATAATATTAAGGACTACTAATAATAATAAATAATACAATAATTTGTTAAGATTGTTTCGAATTCTATTTGCTATTTCTTCATCATTGGAGGTCATTTCGTCGTTTGTTGTACCTTAATAAAAATTAAAAAGTTAATTCTCACCACTTGGAGCAAGTACGCCAATATGGGATATAAAGTTTCTCGCCACTTGCGGATAAATCACACAAAAATGGGATAACCTCATCAATGTTCGCGGATAAACCATTCAAAAGGGGTAAATCACGTCAAACTTGTGGGCGATCCACATAAAAGGGGTAAATCACATCAACGTGTTGAAACTGATTGATAAGTTTCCACACAGGCGATACTTCGTCCGGCGGTGAAACCATAATTATTTTATTTAGATTATAATCATATAATATGAATCAAATAAAATCAAATCATGCAAATATAATAAAATACCTTCGTTTGTCTTTTGATCTCAACTGGTTGGAGACTTGGTGCTGATAACGTGTCATAACAAAAACATTTACGCCGGATTAACTTCTTCGAAAGATAATTGTCGGAATTAACAAAATAATAAAATATTTTTTTAGAGAGATTAGAGGGTGAAAGAGAGATTTTCTTTTCTTGAAAATATGTACATAACACCTTACAAATGAGCTCTATTTATAGGACTCAAGTTAATTAATTAACACATAATTTTCTCACCTAATCAAGGTGCTTAGGTCTAACTAATAGCTAATTAGGTAAGTTCATTTAATAGCCTTAAAAGTAGATGAGATCTAAAGAAAAATATCTAGGCTTACGTGTAAATACATCATTTTCAAAGGATAATTTTAATTATCTAATTACAATAGAAGCAACATTGTCAAATTATAGCAAATTGATACTGTTTATGGTCAAAATATAGCTTAGACTTTACAAATATACCACATGCTCTTGGACTTGCTCTAAGAAAAAGCATCCTGTTCCAATCATCAAAATAATATGCACATGGAACCATATGCTCTCGTTTTCTACTAGTTCGATCTGCTGATGCAAGGTATGACAATTGAGGGTTCTACTTTATTCTTCAAAGTCATTAGCGACGGATACCGTCGCTAATATATTTTATTATAATTTTTTTTAATTTTTTTAGCGATGGAATTCGTCACTAAATAATTGGGTTGAAAATTGGATTTTTTGTAGTTTTTTTAGCGACGGATTTCTGTCGCTAAATGCTAAAAATTTAACGACAGTATTGACTTTTCGTCGCAAAAATATTCAATTTTTTCCTTTTTATTTTTGTTACGGATCCATCGTTAAAATATATGTTTTTACGACGGATTTTGTCCGTAACTAAAATTTTCCGTAGCTAAACTGCTTTTTTATTTTATTTTATAGTGAATGTGTATGCTTCTGTTTTCTATCCCTCCTGCTTTGGCATCAAGCATTTACTATTATACGTGTAGTCTTTGAGATTCTATGGTGCTGTGGAGAGCCCAGTCGTCAACTCTTATTGAACGCTGAATGACGATGGCACCCGAGGGTTCATGCCAATAAGAATTCTTATTGTTCAAAACTTCTGTTACTAAATGCACACATTGTTTGTAATCCATTCGGTGTCAATCAATCATGTAATCGAAGTAGGTACCACATATCATGATTTGCGCATCATATTTCACTATTTGGCTTGTACTCTATGGGGATGATTGGCTTCATATAATGTGGCCAAGCCGACGCATTTGGTGGGCAGAAGGTTGTTTGAGGTTGTTGTTCCAACTTCCAAAGTGTCGGCGATTGATAATCTACCTACATAGCTATTATACCAAATGGGGAAATTATAAAATTGGTCATTTTTTTGCGTAGTAGTCGTTTGTGAACTTTCTCCTTAATCCATTGATCTTATATGGATTCATATTTACGATTTATAGTAATTCTTTATATCTTGGGATTATTTTTTGCAGTTTGTGTTACTGTAAAAAAGAACCGTTTTTTTTTTTTGTCGTCCAATTTTATCCGTCAAGATTAGTTTTGAGATGTTTTCCCTCCAGTGGATGAACGTTTTTTTGCCTCTGATGTGAGCAGCTCTGTATAGGTTCCAAAAGCTGAAGTTTTCTTTCTCTAAAAGCATTTCCGTTAAAGCTATAAATTTTGCACTGAAGAAAAATTGTTTGTACAGTTTTTGATGTGTATAACAATAATAATTCAGATATTTCCCTCACGAATAAGACCTAGGATTATTGTTTGAAAAGGTAGGAATTGATGAGAGTTATTTGAGATAGTGCTTCCGGGAGGATGGACCTAATATACCTTTTCGCACGGTTCATTAGCTGTTGGAAAGCAAGTTACGATGACCTAGGAAGCAATTCCATGCTGATTCTTATCCGTTAATGCTATAACTTTCGCGAGGCAGAAAAATTATTTGTACAAAACAACCCGCTTGATTTTGATCTGTCATACGGTTTTATGAAACAATGTGCAATGACTCGAATCCATAGTCAATCCCATTTCTAAGAGGAGCATTTGACAATTGAATCCAAAATCTCCCATTCTTCTCATATCCGTAATATTTTTTTTTCGCACGGTTCATTAGCTGTTGGAAAGCAAGTTACGATGACCTAGGAAGCATATGACATAAGTCATCCCCAAAATGATCAATCGAGTGATTAATTATTCCCAAATTGATGACGAACGGCAAAATATCCAATTTTATTCTATGAATTTTTCGATTTTTTAATTATATTCTATAAAATAAAAAGTTTCAATTTTATATTGTATAATAATTTTAAGTTTCAAATCTATTTTGTACAACGTTTAATATCTTAATTATATTTCATATACTTAGAGGTCTCAATTTTATACTATGAGTGTAATTGTAACGCCCCGATTTTTCATTATTTATTAATTAATGATACATATGACGTCACTGTCGCTGGATCCAACGCCTCAATTAGGCAAAAACTGTATTTTCTGACTTAGTCATAAGAATTAAGATAAATTTACTTATACATCATTAGTTTAAAAACTTTGATACACTCAAATATAACTCAGAATAACACCTTGACAGCAGAATTTACATCTCTTTCTAAAATCAGAATATCTTTCACACATCTAGCATCAAATCTTAGGTCGCACTTCTTCTTCAAGTCTTGTTCATGTAACAAAGAGAAGAAGAAAGACACAGAAAAATAATAATTGTGAGCTATAGGAGCTCAATAACGTGTCGACCCCCTTACCAGGGGTTACACGAGAGAAGAAGGTAAGAAAAGAAAAGAAAAATGATCACTTGTATCCTTTATTCCAGCACTCTGAAATTATCATGGCAATCTAACATTCACAATTATCATCACAAGCATACCAGTGATTCACCCTAGTCACATAAGTACACTCACATAACAACGCTCGAAATCACGCGTCCATCGACACTCCAGACATTATTAACATCATTTACTACCGTCATATCCTTTATTGTGTGAAAGTCAAGACCTTCATATTAAAAAAATTGAGACAATGACACTGTGTCAAGACAGATCTCTGTCTAAGACTCACGTACTTTTGCACTCAACAGTTCACTCAAGATTTTGTTATACTTATCATTATATCATCACATAAAGATGACACACAATAGATACCTTCAATGTTATAATTGTGCCCTTGACGAGATTCATTCAATTTCATAAGTAAGCTCTCTTCAACTTTAGTAAAAGGGACATCCGCGAAAGGGGATCAGCCAAACCGGAGCCCTGGGTCTCCTGTAGTGAGATACCCTCATACCAAAAAGATCTCTCAGGGTCGATGAAAGAATGTCACCATCAAGTCACTTTATAATACAAACAAAAGATACAATGCTCTTTGTGTTTTATACCAAGGAGTTATCTAATCAATTATGGATTTACACACCTTTCACGCATTCACCCTCATTATATCAGTAAATAAGGCATAACATACACCATGTAACAACACTCCACAGTACTCACAATTTAGTACACAACACACAACAGTTACGGTGAGAATTTTACGTCGGCCACATTTAGTGATTACGTCCAAATATTCTAATGGATATTATTATACTTATGGTATAATAATACACATCGTAACACACAATAAATCTAAAATGTTATCTTTTACCATAATTTTTCACACGCACATGCTCAGTCTCGTTCTTAAGTGACAACGAGTAGCGTCTCCAAGTCCTTCTCTTATTAATGATGAAGGATCCTCGTCACCTTATAACCCTAATTTCTCATCTTCTCCTCAAACTCTTCTTCTTTTTTTCATTTGGTTATCTCTTCTTTTGCATGACAAGGAGCGTTTTTATGTTTGCAAGAAATTTTTCAAGAAAAAAAGAGCTTTTATTTATAAAAACTAAATCAATTAAAATAGTTTTAGTGGATAATTAGTGGGTAATTAATTTAATTTAAGTGGAGTAGAAATTGACATAAAGGAAAATAAGTGCCAAACTTACGTTTAGGTCATTTTCGTATAAATACGGTATTTTCGTATTAAGATCGTATTTTCCTGTATTTATATATTGGGGTTGCATTTCATTCGTATTTTGTATTCTTTCCTTATTATATAATCAAACAAGATTTTTAATTATTCACATTAATTATCGTACGATTTTACTATTCACATTAATTATCGTGAAACTAAATTTTACGGAATTTTTCGGGTCCTTATCATATTTTTGTCATGATTTTTGACAAATGAATTTTATAACTCATTGTATAAACTACTACGTTAAGTAATATAATGTTTTTGTTATTATTTGAGAAAATAAACTATTTTAAATTTTTTGGGTCTTTACAACATAATAAATACAAATGACGTCATTATTGCTGAGTCCCAACACCCCAACTAGACAAAATTACTTAACCGATTTAGACATAGAAATAAATAAAATCCACTTAAACATAAACCTATAATATTGTCAAATACGGTGGAAACTTCTCATTTTATTACATATTTTACTTAGTTCATAAACCATAATACAGTAGATGCATATTAGCACTATAACCTATATCACATGCCCGTTATCTCCATCTCCTGAAAACACAGAGGAGAGAAAAAACATAAAAAAATAGTAAGCGTGAGCCATATGAACTATCTTATGGTTATTAACTAGGGGTTACACGAGAGAAGAAGGTAAGAAAAGAAAAAGAAAATGACCACTTAAATCCTTTATTTCAGCACTCTGGAACTTATCATACCAATCCCACGTTCACAATTATCATCTCAAAAAACACAATGAAGACAGATAATAGATACCCTCAGTATTATAATTATGCCCTTGACGAGATTTATTTAATTTCAACTTATTAAGTTTTATTCAGCTTTAGTAAAAGGGTCATCCGCAAAAGGGGATCAGTCAAAATGGAATCCAGGGTCTCCTGCAGTGTGATACCCTCATACTATAATGACATCACAAGGTTGATGTAAGAATGTCACCACTAAGTCACTGTATAATACATACGACACACACAACGCACTTTGTATTTTATATCATGGAATTATCTCATCAATTATGGATTCACACTCATTTTATTCACCCAATCAGTAATCAAGGCAAAACACAAACACACATCATCTTATTACGGCACACAGCAGTTGAAGACAGTATTTTACGTCAGCCACATTTAGTGACTACATTCAAAGATTCCAATACATATTATTATACTCACGATATAATAATAGACATCGTCACACACAATAAATCTAAACGTTAGCTTCTTATTGTAATTTTCTCACACACACGCTCAACTTGTCCTTTATGTCTCAACGAGCAGCGTCTGCAGGTTCTATAACATGATAGAATTCACATATCAATATATTTCCTTGTGAATAATGTTTGTTCGCGTTACGGAGTTAAATATATTTATTTTTATTTCGTGAAAAATCATCATATTAATATTATGAGGTGATCCTGAGTTTTGTAGAAGCCTTTGATGCTTATTTTGATTATCTATGATGATGATTTTATATATTGAAAATCATTAGAGGTATTTGTGAATATTTGGAGTTATTTTGGGGTCAAAACGATCATTCTCGGTCCAAAAGGTTCTAAGACGACATCCCGACCTCTGAAACGAGTGTCCCGGCCTCTGAAACGGGTGTCCTAAATTCTATACAATTTGACATTTCGACGTATTTAAATCTATAACTTCTTGTATATAACTCCAAAAATTATTCTGTAAAATTCTATATAACCTAGGCTTCAGAATCTTTCCAGTGAATAAAGTTTCCATCATAAAACTTTACCAATAATAACAGTTAATTAGTTTAAATTTATATTTTCTGTTAGTTCAGAGAGCTTGATCTTACTTCACTAATTTGTTCATAACTCTCCACATACAACTCCAAATAATTATTTGTAAATTATTCTAAAAATTAGACTTCCATACCTTCCAATGATTTGAAACTTATCTTATAAATCTTGCTATATAATTCCATATCAAGTCACAAAATCATCTTTGTAATCAGTTTTTTAACAAATTAACATATCCGTACGTTTTGATTTATATCTTAAGATTTTCAACTGCGAATCATGATTTATTAAATTTATTAGAAACTAAACATGTGAGAATTCAACATATATTAATATCAAAATTTAGCAAAGAGTGTATAATTTCTCACAAAATTTCTAATCAAGATGATCACCTTCTCTTAATAATGATGAAAGATCCTTGTCGTAATCGTCTTACCACCTACCTTCTCCTCTTCTCCTCAAACTTTTCCTTCTTTTTTTCTTTTCCTTAACTCTAATCTTACATGATAAGGAGTGTTTTGTTTTATGTTTTAAAGAAATTTTCAAGAAGAAGAGAACTTGCATTTATAGTAAAGTAAATCAATTAAAATAATTTAAGTGGATAATTAGTGTGTATTTAGTGGATAATTAATTTAATTTAGACGAAGTAGAAATTGACATAAAGAAAAATAAGTGCCAAAATTAGGTTTAGGTCATTTTCGTATAAATATGGTATTTTCATATTAAAATCGTATTTCTCCATATTTATGTATTAGGGTTGCATTTCATTCATATTGTGCATTCTTTCCCCATTATATCGTCAAACAAGCCTTTCAATCCTCCAAAATAAATTATAACGTACGATAATTTTCTATTCACGTTGATTATCGCAAAACTAAATTTTATGAAATTTTTCGGGTCCTTACAATGAGCATATAATCTTATGTGACATAACTTCTAATACAAGTGAAATCGACATGTATTGTAATGGAACCTTAGTTATGCATCTCAGTGCTTTAGATTTGATCTTGTGATCAGACAGGAATTATGGGAATGGCTCACTCAGGACTCGTAGCTCAAATAACCATGATATTTCGTTTCTTGATGTATGATAATCACCTCTTAGTATGAATGTTATTGTTTGTGTGTAGAATTTTTTATGGATTAATTGATAATCTGGTAGTGGATGATTTGATCGATCCTCCAGACTGATTGGTAACTTTAAAGAATTAGGGTTACAATTGAACTCAAAGGATCGAAATCAGAAAAAGAAAATTCCAAATCGAATTAAAACTACATTTAAGGATTAAGGGAAACCGAACATGTGTAGTTAGTTTTATTTTTATTTTTATTTTTGATAAGAATTAATTTTGTTAAAAGGAGAATAGATTTGAAATTTAAAATCAATTTATAATATAAAATTAAAATTTTTTATTTCACAGAACATAATTGAAAAATTGAAAAATACCCAAAATAAAATTGAGTATTTTACTGATTACAAAGAGGCCAAATAGGCATAACCGATCTTCTACCAACTAATAGGTGTTGCGGCCTACATGGATAGTTAAACCTGAGTTCAAAAGGAAACCTAGAAACTGAAACTTACGCGATGGTGAATATATATCTATCAGATGCATGCACATGAATCTGTACACTTCTGTTCTATATTTCAGCGACTGTTACAGTAAA
Organism: Drosera spatulata; assembly: GCA_035668315.1. NCBI lineage: Eukaryota > Viridiplantae > Streptophyta > Magnoliopsida > Caryophyllales > Droseraceae > Drosera > Drosera spatulata. The sequence goes on along the minus strand of JAOVYX010021171.1, from coordinate 7,156 downwards.
AAAAAAAAAAAAAACCAAGTTATTTGGATTTAGAGCTACAATGAGACATGCTGGTGATGTTTCCATTTCTCTGGAAATTAAGCTGACAATTCAAGAGACACCAGAACTTGACAGAACCAAGAGGACCAACTCTCCATCTAGCCCTTGTACTCCCCTTCAACCCGAATTCAATCTCATTCTCCTTCAGCGACAGATCGGCTGCGTTAATCTGCTCTGAATCCAACGGTATAGGCGAAGATGCGAACACAAACTTCAAATCCAGGGAGTCATTCGTGTCAACGTCGAAGGGACGTGCCTCCAACCTTGCTATATCCAACCCGTCGAAGCTCATCGTGAACCTTAAGTCGGAAAAGCTGGCGTGCACCTTCACATTGTCGTTCTCGGCCCTTATCACCATGGTGAAAGCTGTAGCAAGCACCCCTGCATCGTCGAAGCTGAAGTCGTCTAGGTGAGCATACATGACCCTAACAAAAGGGATGCTAGGACGGAGGACTAAATACCCAACAAACACAACGATGCCGGTGATGATGACTATGATCATGAAGACCGTGCAGATGAGGGCCGCGCACCAGATCAAAAGGTGAGTTCGTTTTTGAGGCGCGATCACCGGTCTTGGCATTGATTTGGATAGGGAAAGTGTAGATGGAGATGGACAACATTGAGAACCAAAAAATAAATGATTATGTTGTTTAAGGTGTTTTCCTAGGCTATGTTTGCTGATGGATTTGTCTTTTGAGAGGGTTATTCTTGCTCTTGTTTGAAGGAGTGGGTTTGGGAATCTTCTTTTCCTTCTCGTAAAGTTATTGTTTTTCATGGTTTTTATATCTTGTAAGTACTGCTTTTTGTGCACTGTGGTCCTGCCGTAATTGGGAACTTGATTAGTGGAGTATATAGATAAACCACATCGTGCCATAAGTTGTGTCATTTTGTGTATCTGTTCTAGGCAGATCATAATTAGCAGATTTTTTAATCCTCTTCAGTTCTGAATATTACGTGGTGCAAACCTTTTTGGTTTGCTTCTATGAAATTGCACTCGAAAATACAGATAAGAATAACAAGGTTTAACAACGAACATGGTGCTAACGAGGGAGAGATGGTGGAGGGTTAACACCCAAATTAGGTCTATCTATGTTCTCCTGCCAAAGCGACGGAAGATTGCTGCCACGACTTCGGTGCATTACCTTAAAAGTATCCTTGACATATTATAAAAGTATAAAACGAAATAGAAGTATATACTGGAGCATGTAAATCCTAGAAACTTGGATTATAAAGCTCAAGCAGAGTAAATGATAAGACACTATTTTACTAAAATTATCATACGATTGACATTCTACACCACATCTAAACACAAGATTTACCTAACTCAATGCCAAACTTCACAAAAACATAGAAATTTCGTTGTCACAACCTATAGCAACCTCAAATGCACTTAGAGAACTGAGTCCCGTTCAAACTCAGACCTTCCAAAGCTCTCCTCACATTATACTCGAACGTCTTCGGTTCTTTCCTCAACGCTTCTGCTGCCTCTTGATTCAGCGGGTCCTCATGGCTCGGTTGCTACATACACGAAAACACTCCATATGAGTAATATGTAAAAAGGATTCAGGCATAATCGAGGAGACGAGAAAATAAAGAATTAGATTATGTACCAGGAACAGATGACAGAGTCCAAATATGACTGTGTTTATGTTGAGCACAGGCTTCCAGTCTTCTCTTAGAATGTTGAGGCACACATTTCCTTCTAAATCAATGTTAGGGTGATAAACCTGAGAATAAAAGGTGTAATGTCGATTCAGTCGTGATATTGGTATGTAAATTGCATAATCATACTCATCAAAGTCGGTGTCTAAATATGTACCTTCTTCATGCACTTGACCTTAGGTGGTTCGTATGGATAGGAATCGGAGATCTGGAAAGAGAACTTGAAGCTGCCGCCACTGCAAAAGATGAAAAAGGATCATGTTTGTATGGCAATATTTGAAACTCGGCCCTGATGCTCATCCAATACAGCAATATGAACGCCGAGCCCTTTACAATACAATGATATTTATTAACCGTATTTGGTACTAAATGATACTTACGCATAATACCCCTCATCAGGGAGAATAGTAACTTCGAAGTACATCAAGTCGTCCTTTCCATTGGGGAAGGTTATGCGACAAGTTTTCGACAAGTTTAGTTCGCTCATATCTGTAAAGGAAGAAAACGTCAGTTAGTTGATAATTTATTAGCATAAGCTCTATATAACAACCGACAGAGCCATGAAACGACCACTGTTACAAGGAAGAACAAGTAAATTATCAGCACGACGATGTGATAGTTACCTTTATGCACTCGGAGTTTCCCAACAGTTTGAACTTTTCTCGTGTGGGTGGTTGGGTCAGCGAGTTGCTGCTGCTTTACCTTGAATAGCCTGATCATCTTTGCTTCAGTTAAACAACTTTCTTATCTGAGCAACGAGAACAGGTCGAGTTAATGCCACTTATATCAACTAAGGGATGAAAGAAAACTAAAATCCGGGGGGCAAGTAACAAATACACAACAAAACTCATGAGAATATTAATATGAAATATGTGATCGTGCTGAATAAATTTGAGCAAAGGGGATAAAACTCATTCAACATCAATACTTTCTATTCAGAAAACTCGAAGCCGAATGACCAACATAACACAACGATCTGTTTCGATTCCGGATAAGAGACTGAATGATGATTCAACAAACAGAACTACACAAAGCCTGGAATTTACCTTCAAGTGTCAGTGGTCTGCCGGAGCTGCTTGGATTGAACCAAGATTTGACAGGCGGAAAATCACAATCACAAGAAGTATGCTCTGAGGGAAAGGGCAAAGGATGAAGGTGATGAGGTTTTCAAGTACTGAATATTTATAGAAAAAATTTTGATCAACAAAATCTTTCTATGACTAATCTTATATCTTGTAAAAAAAACATTTGTTTGATTAGGACAAGTGTTGGCTTGCGGTCCGATAATTCTAAAAAAAACCGTATCTTTATTGGTTAATTATTATCAATAATGATAATCAATATCTCTCATTTTAAAGAGAGAGAGAGAAATCATATCTTTATTCTTATAAATAATTTTTAAATGTTAAGCATGATCTTTGTTAGTGCATGATCGATCTTCGAGCATCAAAGAGCCGAAAAGGGAAAAGTGAAAGATTTATATGCATCATAGAGCTATATAAGGAAACAAACTCTGTGCCCAAGCGCAACCGTTGTTCGTTCGTAGCTTGAAGTATGTAGTAAAAGAGATATTATGAAATCTAAATGTAGGATATGAAATTAGAGCAAATTCCTTATATATTTGGTCACTATCTTGTTATTTGGATGTAATAATTAGTACTCCCTCCGTCCCAAAATAAATACAACGGTTTGATTTGGGAGTTTGTCGAGGCAAACTTTGACTTGCGTCGTGAGACGATCAAACATTATTTTCGTAAAATTTTCGTGAAACACTAATGATAGTTTAATTATGTATTTTAATTTTGAACCAATGACGTAATTTTTTTACGTCATTAATTAAGACGAATAATAAATCTTCTTCAAATATATATTGAATATTATAAAAAATAAAATATTATATTTATTATGTAGAGAGTACTAGATTTGAGTGAGATTGTGACTGTAAATGACTAAACAGCAGTAATTGCACGGATTGAGATACAGCGGAGATGTTGTCTTCATTGTTAGCTCTTGGGTCTCATGCAGCCTAAACTGTAGTGGCATTTCTATCTATATTATATTAAACAAAAATGTGAGCGGTTATAATTTTTTCAAATATTTTAAATTCAACTATTTATTTTTATAACACTATTGGATTTATTTTTTTAATTTTTATTTTATTTTTTGGATCAACCGTTCAAGCATTCATTACTCAGCAAAACTCATTACAAGAGTTTTTGGCCTCAGCCATACATCCCATAAAAACAAAACAAAAATAGCATATATATCATAGTTATCAGAATAGGACCGACATCAATCCGGCCGAGGCTCCAAGTCAATGGGTCGCTGGTTCAACCAGTTAAACTGTCGGTTGAACCGTTGATTGGATTATTTTAATATTATTTTATTTATATTAATACTAATATATTATTTTTATTAAAAAAAATATTTATAAGTCTTACATAAGTAAAAATATAGTTTATATAAATTATATTTATATTTTTTTTAGGCTTTTAAATTTTTTTTAAGATTTTTTTTCTCCATTTCAACCGTTCGGCTTTTTGCTTGGGTTTGACCGATTTTCACCGATTCAATGCGGGTCAACCCGGGTCGATTCCTTGTTTGATTTTTTGTTCGGATCGATCCAGTCGAGCCATCGGGTTACGGTTCAATCAGTTGAAGCGGCCGGGTTGGTCCGATTTTAATAACTATGATATATACAGAAATAAGCCCAGCAACATATTAACAAACACTAGTAGCCATGATATTTCTTCATATTTCGTCCACCTACAGTCTTCCCGTATCAAAACATCTCCGATTGCTCTCTGACCAAATCTTATATACCAGAGCCGCATTTATCCGTCCTTTATCTTTTGTTTTTCTGGTATTATCACCAACTACCTTCATCATCCATATTAGCCACTCCCACCAAGCGAATGGCTTTTGGTTTAGGTTCCATTACTTCAAGACCAACTTCACAATCTCTTAGACAAAAGGGCATAAAAAGAACTCATGATCCATAGATTCATCGAAACCATTACATAGCACACATCTATCATCTCCTTGCTATCTCATTTTGCATAATTTGTCCTTCGTTTTGAGCCTTCTTCCTCTGTTTGGGAATGATTTCTGTGCTCCAGAACAGGTTATGCCATTTGACAATAGAAGCAGGTTGTTTAAGGATCTGATAACCCTTACTCACTGAATAGCAATCATCATCTAGGCAAACCCTTAAGAGGTCTCTAGCCTTCAAAACCTCGTGCCAAATCCAAGATTGACCTCCTTTATACTCTACCTCCCTGAAATTTTTATTCTTTATATAATAAGAGTGAACCCACTGTATCCACAGTCTCTCCCTTTCCTTCGAAATATCCCAAACCTATCGAAAAAATATAGCAATATTCCATGCATATAGATCCTTTATTCCTAATCCCCCACTCTTCTTAGGTTCACATATCTTTTTCCAAGCAACCTGGGCCTTATTCCTTTGCAACGTTACCCCTATCCAGAAATAAGCTCTATAAATAGCCTCAATTTCATCAATCATAGCTCGAGGAAAGATAGATACTTGAGACCAGTAGACTTGCAGGGAATACAACACAGCTTTAATCAACTGTAATCTTCCTTCAAAGGATAGAAATCTGATGCTCCAGTGTGTAATTCGATCAGTAAATCTACTTATGAGAGGCTTATAGTGAGCAACATTCAACTTCGTAGTGATAAGTGACACTCCAAGATAGCGACTGGAAGGGAACCCATTTGAAAACTTAGAAATTCAACATATTGCTTCTTCTCCATCTCAGACACCCTCCAAATTAAACACAACTTTTTCCTTGATTTGTCTCTAATCCAGAAACATGAGCAAAATACAACATCGGGAGAGATATTCCATAGCCATTACAAAGATATAGGGGGATAACAGACTCCCTTGATGTAAACCCTCTTACCTTGAAAATACCCATGGTATTCCATATTGACACTAATAGAGAACATTACTGAAGTAAGCAGATTTTAATCCAGTTACAAAACAACGCAGGACAACCAAAAGCATCTAACATCTATGAACTCCCAATTTATAGTATCATACGCTTTCTTTATGTCTATTTTGATTAACATCTAGGAGAAATGTCTTTACGTTCGTAACCACATATGAGGTCTTGACATAAGAGAATGTTATCAATAATGCTTCGTCGAGGCACAAAGACACTCTGGAATGGACTTATTAAAGAAGGAAGGGCCTGCTTCAATCTATTGCATATCATTTACGATATTATTTTATACAGTACATTGCAACAAGCAATGGGTTTAAAGTCATTTATAGTGGAAGGATTATCTACCTTGGCGGCAAGATAGAAAATAGTGGAATTAACTTCCTTTGGCATGACACCATTCCTGAAGAAGTGTAAACACCATGTACTATATTCTTCCCTATTATCGACCATGCTTTCTTAAAAAAGAAGGTTGTATATCCATCACTTCCAAGAGTTTTGTAGTCATCAATTTCAGATAAAGCAACGCATACCTCAGATATGCTGAAATCCTTAACCAACGACATCTTCTGCGATTCTGTTAGAATACCCCTTTGTCTGATATTCTTTTCCTTGATCACATCATTCCTGGGCTTTTTTGTTCCAACCAGAAGTTTAAATCCATTCAGAAGTATGTCTTTAATCAAATCTCTATCAGTTATCCCTGCTCATCAATCAAACTTGTAATCTGGGTTCTTTTTCTCTTTCCTTTAATAATAATATATAAAATTTGATATTTCTATCCATAAGATTGAGCCATTGCTCCTTGACACTCTACTTTATGATCATCTCTTCAACCTACAATAAGGTCAGATAAAGATTCATAGCCTTATTCATTGTCTCTTTATTTACCTTCGCATATTGTTGTCTCAGTAAGTGTTGAGCTGCTATCAACTCTGTCTCCCCATCCTTAATTCTGCCAGAAAAGAGTCCTTGCGCAACTCTCTCAACTTACCTTTTATACATTTAACCTTCCAGAATATAATATGCAAGGGATCTCCCAAATGTTCTACCTGTCACACTTTCCTAACCACTTGCAAGAATTTTTCATGTTGAACCCACACATTTAAAAATTGAAAAGGGAATTTCCCTTGATTGACTTGCTTGATCCGAACGAGAATAGCATAATGATCAGACACACCAAATTCAGTGAAGTAAGCTTCTGTTGGAAATTTTCCGTTTGACCATGTTTTTGAGCAACTTCGGATTGTCGGATAGTGACGATCTTGGACTCGTTGGAAACTATGTTTCTAGTGGATGATCGTAATGCGTTAAGGATCTCAATATCGATTTCGGATGAATGAGAAATCAATGCCCAAAGTAGCTCGTGTGAAGAGAGAAAGCTCATGTGATGTATGCTTACCCACATTGGAATTCTTGTAGGGTATGATATATCTTATAAGAAGGATGAGTGAAGAATGGGTTGGGACCCCAAGGGGTACCTAATT